>CM047427.1:24243642-24386929 GCA_026168455.1 Theocolax elegans | reverse complement strand
CGACGACGTAATGAAAATCAAAAAATGAAATTAATTATTTAAATATGAATCAATAAAATAGACAGAAATCCGCCCACTTACATATAAGAAACATGAATATAATTTATATAATCACAATAATATTAAAAAATAAAAATATTAAATTACTTACCCAAATCAGACAATGATACTTTTTCCAGAAATGGATCTACTACAGGTAACTGTAATAACATTTTGTTGATTAATATAACTGAAGTAAGTAATGATATTTTAATAAAAATCAACAAACAATTGTAGCCAACTTTTTTTTGCGTACTTTTACAAATTTTATAATTTTATCGTTATTTTAAATAGAAAGATAGTGATAATTTAGTGATTCAACTAAATGTAAATTAATTTAAGAGATTGTGAAATGTTATAAACTTGTTTAGTTCACGAAGTATTTATATTTAAAGATAGAATGTTATATTTATTAACCTAAAGAAAAAACAAAAACTTTCCTTAAATAAGAGGCTTTTTAATAAAAATTGTTGCACTCAAGTTTATACTCTTTATTTTTGAGAAGAGAAGGAGTTATTTACACTTTGCAACAATTATTTGCCATATATTGTTAAGTCCCAATTCTTACTGTTGTATTGAATATTGAAATTATTGATAACAATATTATGAATGCGACGTAAACAAGAGTTAACATTTTAGTTTACATATAATTTAATAAATGATTGAAATGAAAATAGACACAAATTATTTATGGTTCAATTATTGCGAGGATATTCACTCAGTAATGTAAACAATATTTTAAATTAAAGATGAGCTCGAAGTGTCAGTCTGCGTTGCGACGGCAGCGCCACCTTTAATCATAAAAGAATTACCTATAGGATCGTCAAGATTTAAGTTTTTTATGGTTTCTACCGCAGCCGATGTACTGGGCACCTGCGGCGCTGCAACCGTATCATACACGAAGTCCCCCGCCTGTACCTCCGCAACCGGTAATACTCTTTCTACATTATTCGAATTTGCACGATTTCCCGGCGTAGAAGATAGTAGTGGCGAGGGTGGGGAGTTGACGCACAGAGACGCATCCCGGTTTCTTCTGTCCTTGCAGATGTGGCACGTTTGCAAATTTTTTAAATTTGAATTTTTATTTCTAGTTTTGCTTTCAATATTATTACTACTAACTTTTTCGTTTAAATTTAAACTTAAAGTAGGTTTAAGTTTTTTCCCACAGTTTAATATCTTATTTTCACAAATTAAGTGAAAAAATCGGTTGCAGTCTGCGCAAGAAAGCAGCCCTGTCCTAGTGCGCGAGACTTCCTTACAAATAAAACAAGTAGTATTCGTTATGCTAGAATTTAAATTTGAATTTGCCGCCAACAAGCTGGCATTATGAATTTTTGAAGCTTTAGGAGCCATCTGGCGGCCTCTTGCAAAAATTTCTGCGCGGACACGTTTTGCGCAGAGCGCTCGAAAGCAAGAAATTGAGAAATGGAAAATAGCGAGACTAACCTCAAATTTCTTGGAACTGCAGCAAATCAAGAAAATATTACCGCAAGCATCACGAGAAGCAAAGATTTTCTGCCCACCGCGAAGCTTGCAAAGAGGCGCATGCAAGGGCCTGTAACAAAAACGCCCGAAGGCAGAAAGGCAGCAGTATCAAGCATGTAAATGCGGAGTCTTCCAAAAGTGTATGAAGGCTACTTCTCTGCGCAAGAGAGAGAGAGAGAGAGAGAGAGACAATGAGAAATCGATTGATAACTATATTTATTTGAGCCAAAGTTGATACAACCGGATGGCTCTAATCATATAAAATAGAACATATAAAATAAATTAGACAACTAAAGGAGAATTAATATAACCGATAATACATATGTAAAATAATAATTCACGCTAAATTAAAATTAAAATAATCTACGTCGCAAGCATTGGACATAAAATTGGATAAGTCGCTATCCATCCTCATGGAGAAAGTTTTTATAATACATTTTAAAAACATTTACATTAGAGCACTCTCTTATTCTAGATGGGATATTATCCCACGTTTCCATTGCTAAATAATAAATAAAACGAAAATTTACACGCAAGATTCTTAACATTAGGTAGATTAAAAACAGTATTTACTCGTTTGAATCTACGCAATTCAATGCCAACAAAAGCCAGCTTATCGAATAAATATTGAGGTGTTTGGGTGGCCAACAATTTATACATAAAAGACCAAGGAAATATTTCCGTCGAACATTTAATGGAAGCCAGTTTAGCTGATCATAGAAAGGCTGTAATGCTACCTCACATTTTAGATGAAAAATAAATCTAACAACGGTATTACACATGCGTTGAACTTTAATATTAAGATAAGATGGAAGATCTAAAAATACGAGACAAGCATAGTCAAAGTAAGGAATAATTAAAGCATTAGTCAGCAAAATTCGAGCACGCACAGGGAGACAACTGCCTTTGTAACGTAAAAAGAGAGAGAGAGAGTGAGAGAGAGAATGAGAGAGAGTATGAGAGATAGAAACAGAGAACGAGAGGTACAGAGCGAGAGAGAGAATGAAGAAGAGTGAGGGAGTGCGAGAGTGAGAATGAGTAAGAATGAGAGTCTGTGTGAGTGAGAGAGAGAATGAGAGAAAGAGAGAGAGAGAGAGAGAGAAATAGAGAGAGAGAGAGAAAGAGAAATAAAAAGAGAGAGAGTAAGAGAAATATATAGAGAGAGAAAGAGAAATAGAGAGAGAGAGAAAGAGAAATAGAGAATGAGAGTGAGAGAGAATGAGAGGTAGAGAGAGAGAAAAAAAAAGAGATAGAGAGAGAGAGAGAATGAGAGATAGAGACAGAGAACGAGAGGTACAAAGCGAGTAAGAATGAGGGAGAGTGAAGGAGTGCGAGAGTGAGAATGAGTAGGAATGAGAGTCTGTGTGAGAGAGAGAGAATGAGAGATAATAACAAAAATTGTTAATGATATAAATAGTAAAAATGATCATTCTTCTATTAATTATTATATTAGACTTACAGAAAAGTTACTTGTCAAATCGTAGTTAGCTTGTGAGGCTTAGTAAAACAAAGAGTAATTCACTTCCGATTTCAGCAGGAGTCTCGCAAGGTACAATTTGGGACCACTATTATTCCTTTTATATATAAATGATTTATTAAGAAGTTCGTATTCTGAAAAATTAATAGCTTATGCAGATGACACAGTAGTGTCATCTGTTGAAATTCTTGGGAATTAGCTGAATGCAGAATGAATATATACCTAAAGTTTGTATCTAAATGATTAGCTTTTAACAAATTATCACTGAATGCAGATAAAACGATTTATGTATCCTTTGGTAATTATTGCGATAGTGTACCTAAAAAATTAACAATTAAAATCGAGGACTATGTGCTGAAAAGCGTAGAAAACTGTAAATATTTAGGAGTCTTTTTTTATTTCAACATGAAATGGGATAAACATGTTGAATATATAGTAAATAAAACTAAATATTTAACGTATGTTTTTGCTAAATTCTCTAAAGTAATGATTGTGGAGGTACTGATTGTATTATATTATGCACTTTTTCGCAGTATCACTACCTATGGTATAATTGCTTGGGGTGGTGCTTACAAAAGCAATCTGGAATTGATAATTAAAACTCACAAAAAGATTACTCAAGATCATTAGTAAAAATACCTTCTTAACAAGCAATTACCCAATAAGACTGAAACAATCGTTTGCTCATGAGGCATTAGTTTTCCATTATTATAAACTAAGTGATATGTTTAAAGAAAGAACTATTAATACTAGAAATAAAAGCATACCTTTACTTAAAACAACTAAATCTATAAGTAATAAAAATAGTTACATTGTAGCTATAAGACTATTTAATGATTTATCTAATGAATTGAAAGTATTATCAACAAGTAGACCAAACATAAGATTTAGAATTAAAGATTGGATTGAAGCAAACACATGAAACTAAATAACATGGAAAAAATTAATTGTATTGAATTAAAAAGTATATTGAATAAGCTAGTTAATCAAGTAAACAATGGTTTAGTTGAGTATACAAATCCTGCATTGGAAGTCCGGCAGGATACTGTTTTGCTTAGCAAATTGTTTCTTGATACTAGAACATATATTTGTGCAAATAACTTATGTTTTTTAAATAACAATAGATCACACCGACATATCTCAAAATATATTTGGAATAAAATGATTACGAAAATGGATGAAACCAATTTAAACAATATAATTGAATTAGCTAATGAAATAAAAAATACGTGTAAATTCGAAGTTGATAATAATTCAGGTACTATGGAGCGGATAGTAAGAAGTGTGGAGAGGCTTAAAACATCTATCATACATCTAAAAGTTAAAAAAGACACCAATTTTGTAAAAGACAACGAATGCGATAGAATAAACTGTGCTTCAGAATTTGAATACATAAAATTTGTGAAAGAATCAGTAAGCTTGAAAAAAGAAATAAATGAAAAAGAAAAATATTTACCTATTGAAACAGTTTTTTCTAAAAATAGACACTATAGCGAATGAAAATAGTAAAAGAATGAAAATTGATAATCTTACAGAAAAAAAGGTTCTACAACATAATACCATTCGTTTGTCTTACGGTGACCTCAACTACATTGGATGTAATAAAGCAATTTTTTATTTTGATAGAGGAATAAGAGGAAAGCAAATTTTTACAAATTCTGTTTACCCTCTAAAACAACACCTTCTTATAAGGATCTAGTAGTTATTGATGACATAGTTTTTACATCTACTTGTAAAGGTGATTCCTCTAGTCAACATAAAGAAATGTTTCTCCACTTTAGAGTTACTTGTGCGGTAGGACTTACTTGTCCGGCTAGATTAAACAACGTAGAGAAAATTATATTTGCGAGAGGCCGAAATGCATCAACTGAGAGTTTTACGACAGCTAGAGCCATGTTAATCAAATATTGGTAGTGGGGAATTCACACTGCCAAGTATATTAGTTATACTTCATATGGTGATGGTTTCACTACTATTATTTATTTTGAGTTTTATTTAAGTAAGCTTAAAGTTAGCTTAAACTTTAGTTATAAGTCTAGTATTATGTAGTCTTAAGTAGTTTTAAGTATGCCAGACCTACGCACAGATAAACATGTTTCATCTCTGTAGGAGTTACGGCATTGTCAAATGTTTGTAATTTTTTTCTGGTTTAATAAATATCTAAATATCTAAATATCTAAATATGAAATCAGTACTGAATCAGCGTGAATTTTTTTAACAAGATATAAAATTCATACAAATTTAGTACAAATTATGTGCTAATTTTGTACGAATTTTGTTCTAATTTTGTACTAATTTTGTACAAATTCTGTATATTATTTGCATGAATTTTGTACTTATTTAGAACTGTAAATTCGGACTTTCAGGGTACGAATTTTGTACAAATTTCGGACGAATTTCGTATCAATTTTGTACTCATTTAGCGCTAAATTTAGTGCTGATTTTGTACTAAATTCGTATTAATTTTTTTAATAGGAATTATTTTTTTATTTTTATTAATTAATAATAAAATTATTCTTCATTCTATACTATTCTACACTTATCAAAATGTCTTATGTTATACATTACCTGATGATCTATCTTAATTCAATATAAGCTGAGTACTTACTATTCTTATTTTGTAACCACATAACGGGCGCGTGTACGTAAACTCGCGATAGTCTGTACACCCTGAAACGACGCGATTACGTGATTACGTGTGATCGCGCAACATCGCGAAGGGCCAAGAGACCGCATGTCTTTCGGGCAGTCCGTCGACGGCCGTGAAATCGAGAAAACACGCGAGCGAGAGAGAAAGAAAACGAGCGAGATACAGCGTGCAAACGAGAGAGGGAAAGTGACGGAGAGCACTTGCCACCGTAGCCAAGTGTACCGTGGATATCGTCATGCCAGAGGACCTCGTTACTGTGATCGAGGATGTGCGAGAGTAACAGAGAGAGAGAGAGAGAGAGAGCACTACAGTATTCAACCTGCCGGCGCATTATTGTGTAGAATAAGTTATTAACAACTTTATACTTCGTGGAGCTGAGGTCTCGGAGACGACCTCCACCCAGTGATGCGACCCCAAAAATGTTTTTTCGACACTCCGTGCGTGAGGCTCGATTCCGCGCACGCGAAACAAAAGACGCATGCGTTAAATTGAGTCTCTCACACGTCGTATCGAAAAGTACTGTTCGATACTTGTGTGAGAAGTCGATTTCCTCCTCGTGTGACCTCTTCGCCCTCGCTTCGCTCGGGCGCAAACCGTCACACGAGAGGAAATTCAAATACTCGCACTAATGACGAAATGTACTAGTTAACGAAACTCCACAAACAAGGCTTCCTCACGCACGCGGTTAGATAGACCAATAACACAGGTTACCGTTTTCCCCGCGCATTTGCAGACGCGTTAACGCGCGGACCATCGTCAGTTTTATTAACGTTTCTTTGTTATTACTTTTGTTTTATTAATTGACTTAGATGTAACTAACTAAGCGCTGTCGAACGCATGTAAATTTTGTAACTATTAATAGAATATAGACTTATCTATTAACAAAATACAACTCTCGCGTTAATTTTTGGTTTACCCGTATTCTAATCCCGCTTATCCAGCCGCCTCCGCGGGCACGCTCAACACTCAGGTTGACGTGCATGCTGAGCGGTCGAGCCTCGTGCACTTTTACAGACACGAGTATCCTTAAGCATTTTCTCTTCCTCCCTTTTCTCGAATCCGACTCAGATCCCATGACTCTCCTCGCGGCTAATAATCACGTACATTGTTAGCGAAATATCTCTGGGATATTGCGTTTGCACCACGGCTAACGTCCGTATGCGATATGACGGCATCGAGGGACATGGCAGCACAGCACACAGGCCGCGTAGGTAAGTCAGCTCGACAGCGGTGCTCGCATTACAACGGATTATATAAATATGACTAGAAGAAGAGAAAGATGTTAGATCGATCAGTATTTAGATGTCAAAAGTATATAACATTTTTTTGCAGAAAGTCTATAAAAGTCAATATAATTATTGATTTAGTCATAAACTTGCATGTGCATACTTCATTCGTAAGTTTATTAAATTATATTATACTTGTATGACTTAGTATTAGTTAAAATATTATTTAATGTTGAAATTTAAGTTAATTATTTTACTATAAATTAATTCTAAATGTTAGTTATATTTTTTATTCTGTTTCTAGTACTACAATATTTATATTGTATTTATAGTATGTAGACTATTTCAAATTACAAATATTTATATTAATTTTCTCCTCTTGTCATGACTAAACTTATATTCATTTATATTTTTTCTATTTGCTCATTTACACTTTTATATAAAAATAATATATTTCAATTTATAACAAAAAACAAAATGTCGATTACAACAAACTGCGTTACATCAACTCAGAAATGGCGACTCCATTAACCAAGAGGAAGGACGGGGGATATCAAACCACCCCCATCTTTAACCAGAGCGCTTCTCAAAACACCGGGAAACGTGAGCCACCAACGCCGCCTTTACCACCAAAGGCGAAGAAAAAGAAGGCAGATGGCGTCACACAAGCTGAGTCAAAAGCCCCTGACTGGACCACAGTAGTAAAAGAACAAGAGGAAAAAGAAGAAGACAGGTAACCAACCGCAGCATTAACAGCAACGGAAGGACGCCAGCAAACCGGTCAGGGGCACATCAAGGCCTAACCGGAGTGAAACCCCCACGCTTAAATGCTATCAAGATCAAAGGGTCAAGCAGGGGCTCATACGCTGATATCCTTCGGAAGGTCAAGGCCGCACCGGACCTCCAAAGTCTGGGAGACAGATTCACCCGCATCAGGCGCACCAGGGCTGTGAAACTTCTCGAGCCTGGGGCGGCCGGGTGCTGGAACATCCAATCAGAAAGTCTATTTTTATCAATCAGGTAAGCAACCGATCGTTCCTGGATCGGTTGCTGATTACGCGGTTGTTATCGATTTTTTATTGATTCCTTTCGCGCCGACCTCGAGGGCAGTCGACGATATGACTTTTACTCGATTGTTATTGTAAAATAATTGATATTTATTAATTTATTTAATAAACTAACTCGGCGAGATCGTCTATTTCGCCGACTAACAATATATCACGCTTGTTAATCAACTTCCCGATTATAGTTCTTTCCTAATCCTGAGCATACGGCCCATCACAGTAATAAAAATCCACACAAAGTGTTTGGTGTTGTTATGTGATTGCCGGCCGCATCGTGAGATAGCTATACCTCGCTTGGTAAGTTACGACAAATTCGGCCTAACCGGGGCCTTATATTCCCCAGTACTTGCCCGTTTCATTATATTTATATATATATATATACACTAGGGGCTGCGCTCCCCTGCGTGCTTCGCGCGCCATCCCCCTATTTTTTATTTCGAAAAAGGTTTTTTGTAATTAATTTATTTCAAATAATATTTTAAATTGTATTACTTTGTCACAACCATGGACACCTTAGAAATTAAACAGATTTACACAACACCTTGGAGGTACTTTTATAGTGCATTGGGTTTTATACCAAAAATTTAATTTTTTTTAAATACGATTATAATTTATAAATAAAAGTTTTTACCAAAATTTAGTGTAATGAATCAGAATAAAAATAATAGAAAGAAGAGACATACTAAATGTTAACTGTAAATTTGAAACTATGTGAATTCTTATAAAGCTTAAATTTATATTTTAATAATTATAACTGTTAATGAAAAATTAACTTACCAAAAATAGTAAAGTGCATATACTTACTAAATTGTAGTATTTAGTAACTACTTACTAAATTTTGGATTATTTTAAACGAAACTAAATAGAACTTCACCTTCTAAAATTAATTTATTTAATGACGAAGGATCATTACCAAAAGTTCTATGTCATTAATATTATGTACTTTTAAAGTAATAAAACTTTCTTCTTAAATAAATAAACTTTTGTATTAATTTTAAAGAACTATTTATAACATTTTAGCGGCATATAATATAACGGTGTCGCGTCCCGACGAAAATTATATTATTATTTTTCGTAAAAAGTACTGCGTACTTTAGAATAAAAATACGGCGTAGAAGACGAACAAAATAAGGTTGATAAAGAATGCTTCTGAGTAAATGCAGTAATATAAAATATAATTTATAGAACTAAGGAACAGATTATTTTACGAGCGTTTCAAACGAAACAGAGACTGATAAGTAGAGTTGAAGATATTATTCAAAGCCAATACGCATATAAGCGGGATCGCCGATAGTGAGATCGAAACGAAGGGTTACGCAAGAGTTTTTTTGTACTGCACTATAAAATCAATGCTCGGAGAAGAGCCGGCAATGGGAAACATCGAATAGAAAATTCGAGTGTTAGAAGGAAGTAATAAATTAAGCCGCTCTTTGGGTAACGTCGCAGTAATAAAAGGGGGACAGCAAATTCTCCGAATTAACTACGAAGCGATACAGAAAATGCACGGGATTCGATAATTTTTAATTACGCACATCTAACGGCCTAATCGGGTGCAAGCACAGAAAAATCGAGAACTACTTACACAATTTCCATATAAGGCAAAGTGTAAGACAAGGCAAAGCGTAAGACAAGGACAGATGCATAGAATTTTAGGGTATATAAAGAGGACCCAGAAGAGACACAGGCACTCCTAATTTTTCATCTAAAGCTTTCGCAAGGCGAAGCTCTGCTAGTCAACTCTTTGATTTTTATCCGAGGGCGTGGCTCTGCTACTCGGACCTTAAAGTAATACGCATTAAAAATCACGAGAGGAATCGAGACGTATCATTGACATCTACAAGCCATAGTCGAGGAACTACGACTTCGACACCTGGAAATCATCGGGCTCCAACAGCATACACATCTAACGTCGACGCCCGCAGGTCTAGCAGGACATTATCCGGTAATTTGACACCGCTATCCACGTTCAAGGCGGACCTTCGTTCCTCACCGAATACACACACACATATATATATATATATATATATATATATATATATATACATATATATATATCTATATATTTGGGTACTTAAGGTATATTCTTTTCGGCTATCTATACGCTTGTATTATTCGTAAAGGCAAACCTGATATTTTATGTTATTTCGATTGCTGAACCAACCGTTTTTTTTTAAAACAATTATTATTATATATTGCATTCGTCACATTGCATTTGATTTGAAATATTCACGGTTTGAATTGCAATTTATTAACTATAATTCACGTTTTAAACGACAACCATTTTTTTATTTTATCTGCATTTATTTATAATGATTCTTATTTCAATTATTGATTATTAATGTTTATAATAAAATAACCTTGCGAATATTTTATTCTGTAATGTGCTAACGTGTTCGCCGCACACTTGTTTATTTAATCAAAATTAAGATCTTTATTTGACTTAAATAAATTTATGCAATTGTAAATAAAATAGTCTGAATTTATGTATTTTTGCCCATTAAAAAGCTGTAATAATTTAGTTGCACGTGTTTATTTAAAGAAAAACAGCATATTATATTTTAATAAATAATGCATGATTAATACGAAATAAAACATATATTATTTTATTTATCCCGCATTATATCCTGCATCTCTACTCTCAAAGTAACTTCGCTCGCTACTCCCGGAGACGTAAGGCTAGTCCTAGTCAAACAAGAGCGAAAGGAACGCGAATGGTTTATTAACCATTTGCCTTCTTGTAATATTTTTTATAGTAGTTGGTGCAAGTCTGGACGTGACAACGGTAAGCGAGTTACCGATCAGGTGAGCAACGAGTATAGGGAACGATGCGCGCGCAGGAACACGCGAGAATCGTGCAAGAAAAGACGAAAGGTATCAAGTTCGCGCGCGCACGGTGAGAGAACGTGTTGTCGATCCGGTCCAACCTTTGTTTGACTTGGTAAAAAGAACTGAAGTGTCGGTGCGTTTTGTGTGTGGGTGTGAGGTACTTCTCCCCACCAGCCTCCACGTCGGCGTACGGAGTAGCACGTCACGCCGCAAGAAAAAGAAGGAAGAGAGGAGTCGGCAACCGTCCCAACCGTTGGAGTGAGAGAGAGAGATAGTCCCGAGGCCAAGCTCTCTCAGTCGCCCAGCCTTTTCCCGCCGATACAAATTACTCAGATTCGCGGTAAATGGTGCAACACATATAGACCCGCGTGTCTTATTAATATTTCGTATCCCGATTTACCTGGTATGGTAAGCGTTCCTCTTTTTCCCCCTCTCGTGACGTAGGCAGCTTCTACGTCAGAGCTCCTACGTCAGAGATACATACGTCACACGGTGTGACATATAGCCATCAGGTTAAGCGGCCGATCATTCCCAAAACGGTTGCTTATTTCTCGTTCATTAATAAGTGTACAGATTTGTTTTCGCGCTAACCTCGGGGGTAGTCATCGGTACGACTCCCCTTAAATTCTTAAAGTTAATTTATTGTTATTTGATTGTTTATTTAATAAATTGACTCGGCGAGACTATCTTTCTCGCCGATTAACATAGTATCTCGATTCTTGATAACAATTTTGGGCATAGGGCCCAACACACGGTATTAAAGTCAAACGAGGTGTTTGGCGTTGTTAACGGCACTGCACAGGAATCAAAATGATTCCCAGCCGCATCGTGGGACTGTACACTTAGGTTGGTAAGTTAGAAAATCTTTGATTGATGGATACAAATACGCGTTCTCAGATAATTCAGTTTCCTTATAAGAAAAGCCTTCCAAATTGACTTCCCCGATGTCTTCAGTTTCTGCTCCATTGTCTAAAACCTCGTTTTTTAATACTTCATTTTCTGGTTCGGACATTTTATAGAAGATAGAATATTACACTATTCAATAGTGTAATATTCAAAAAGTGAAAATAGTAAAAATTATATACTGTGCAAATCCTGGAGACTAATAAGTTATGCATGAGAAGTACCAATCTGCATCGTATTATAAATTTATAAATATAAATGAATAAAATATAAATTAATTTTTTGAGATTAAAATATTTTTAAAGATTAAACGAGTTTCTGCAATGAGTGATGACATTTATTTCGTACCCAGTTGACGAACAACAAAGATATAGCAACTCCCAGACCGAAATAGTAAAAAACAGATTTTGTGTTTACGTCATTGATTTTAGATCACGCTGAAAATGAATGCCGCAGCATTTTATGTAACCTTCAAAAATAAGGTTGAAGCTCGATATTTTGTTTCGGAAACTAAAAGTTCATCGCGAAATAGACATTTTCATGAACAAAGATAATTTTAGGATTTTTTTACTTTTTTCCCGTTTTGACCTCATCAATAACGCTAAAAAGCTAGATCGAACTTTCGTTTATGCAAGTAAAATACAATATGACCTTGACTGTAAATTTTCAAGGTTAAGGATACCGCAGTGATTTTTTAAAGTATTTTTTATAAACAGTAGATAAAATTACGAATAAATCACTCTAAAATTCTCGCTTCTACTAGGGATGAAATTTGACTTTAAAATACCTATTTCAAGGTGAATAATATTTTGAGGAATTATAAAACTATTTTATATACATTCAAAACATCAAAATTGATCTAAAAACATTAAATATGTTGTGTATTTTAAGTGATCGATATATCAACCACCCCCGCAGTCAAAAGGTTAACGGTTTGTCCTTGCTTGTCCACATTTACATGATAGAATTTCCTAAGTTAATTCGAAAAATTCAATCATTACAACGATTTAAGAGATTTGGTCGTGCACCTATTGATTGAGAAAATTGTCTTTTATACGTGTATTGAACAACAAATAGGAAATTGGATAGATATATGCATATATATTATCTTATGTATATGGGTCAGTCCAATACTTTTTTGTAAATCGGTCCGGGGTGGGGGGGGGGGGGGTCAACCAATCGGGCTAAAAATTTAGTATGTTACTATTCCATAAAAAAAAGTAAGTGAGCCAAAATTGTAGCCTTCTAAATCAATTAAGGACGTAGGTATGCGATTTTAAACATTCAAAAATAGGCTATTTTTCATCATTTTTAATTAAACCAAATTCGAATTAGTATTTTTTTATCCAGTCCAGGGCAAAGTCTTCGTATTACTATAGACTTTTAATTTAGCTGTATAGAATACAATTATTTTGTGAACAAAAATTTTAACACAGCTAAATATAAACACTTGTTTTTTCAAATTTTGCACATTTTCTAAATGCTACCATATTAACAGTTTTTGATATTCTTAAAAAAACCCAACGCGGCTAGATTTACATTGGTATAAGCTTTCTTTCTGTTCCAGGTTTACTATAAAAAGTTAATTTACGTAGAAGCAGATACTAACATTTAACGATAAAATCTAACCTGTGTGGTGTCGATCCTATCGAGTTCGTGTCTATTCGGGTTGAGGTAAACCGCGAAAATGGCGTTTGCAATGTTAAACGCTGATGCGCATTATATGGAGAATAAATGAGTCGTATTTTATACTAGGATCCAATGGAACGCGAACGGTTACATAGGATATCGACGTGTTCAGACAAAGAGATAACGTGTCAATTAGTCGCGCAACTACAGTCAGTTATTGATGGTTCTCATCGCGCGAAAATAGAACGTATTTTTCGAGCCGCGTTGAGAACGATGGGTCGTATTTACGATGTTCCGTGGTTTCCGGCATATGACGAGGCGAATTTGAGAAATAGATTATGCAAAACTGAAAAATTGAATAATAGCGAGAATCTACAATCGAGAATCGAGTAATACAGAGAATGTAGAATCGGGGAATACTCATGAAGCGATTAGAATTAGCGTAGCGAATACCACGACGAGGTTGCAAACGAATAATGCCTATAACGTAACAAGAACAGCGGACGAACGAAAGGCTAATTTTCTTTCGAATTACACGGTATTGTGGATGTCGGCGGATAATATGGTTATCACACTGGATCACGTATCACGAGGGAATAATGGAGCAGTTTCGCAACACAACAAATACTCCAGTAATAAATACAATTTAACATATGGCCTAAGGATTAATACGTGTTTGTGCGCGGTTAGTACGGCCGTGTCGTCGGTAACTACGAGATACGGATACTTCAATTGACTACCTGCGAAGAAGATTGATTATACCGGATAATCAATCAATACCTAATTTTAGAGAAAATCTTTATATCCGCATATTGAGCATATTTATAACACACACGTTGATACAACAAGTTGTCCTCATCCAGCAACGGCATTTGCATTGAACGAAACAATTCAACCGCCAGATAATCACACGATAGCAGCTCGAGCACCGTATTTAGCACGAAATATGAACATACCTCAAGCTGGACATAGGGTAGGAAACGAATATGAACGACATGAAGTACAAGCGAAGGTGCACCTCGGTTGATTGTAGAACGCATCGATCGGCAAAGTCAAATATCGACCAAAGAGAATATAAGATCGCGAGAGTTCAACGGGCGTCCTCTCATAGAAACTCTCATCATTCCAAAAACCTTAAGGTTGATTTTCGTGAATTTTGGAGGGACGAGGATGATAGTGTCGATGACGATATGACTAATCAAGCTAATAAAGCTAATACGATTCGTCAAGTTATCAGGACTTTACATGAGTGAAATTTGAAGTATACGGGAGAAGATAAAAATAACCCACGGAAATTTTTGAAGCGGATCAATCAATGCAGGATAGCTGTGTGTATACCAGATAACGAATTAATTTGGTCAATTCTAGCTCTTCTAGCTAAAAATGCCAGTTTGTGGTTTAAAGCTAGAAAAGACGAAATAGGTTCGTGGAGAGAATATAAAATAGCGTTTAGAAAACAATTTGTAGGACAAAAAACAAAGAAAATTAATGGATGAATTGCAATTGAGATTTCAAGATGTTATAGAAAAGAAAGTACCATATTTGGCAATAATTAAACAAATATTAGCATTCTATTTAGTAAATTGTTGCCAGCGTATCAAGAATTTGTGTGGAAAAAAGAGATTACGTGTTTCGAGTGAATCGAGTACTATAGTAGGCAGTGAGAAAATCAAGTCCAGATAAAGAAACGCTATGAACCTCCTTCATGGAGAAAAAAATCGAGATTGCCACATTTAGTGTACAAAGCTACTGATAGATCGTCCAACGTTGCAGCAGTAAGTGAGAAGGTAATTAATAATAAAGAAGAAGAAAAGAAGAAACGTGAAATTAAATCGTAAGGTCTGAAATCAAGTAGTCAACCAAAGTGAATGCACCTGTGTATGCTAAAGCACAGTGAGTTAACTCAAATGGACGGTCAATCAGGCACAGAGTAATCGAGGAAGTATCTCGAGTAATAAACATTCGTATGGAGATTCCGCATCAGTTCAGTGTCAAGAAAATTGTACAGATATTGGGAAACGAAATGGGACGGGTTCAGACGAGTTCTCTGAACCATGAAAACAATTCAAGAGGTTAGAAAGGAGTGTATAAATGTAAGTCCTCCATGGAGGAATTAAATAAAAGGTTGAAAGAAGATAATGCGATTGACTCGACAGAAGCCAGTAGAATCGTCAAATCTCTTTCTTGAGTGGGGAGCGTATAAAAAGTTAATTATGATTTCCCTAAACTGGAGCAAAGTGAAAATAGATTGTGTAGAGCAAGTGAAAAGACTAGTAATGAGATGAGTTTACCTTAGAATAGATTACCTGCAATGGCTGAGAAAGAAGATGCAGAAGTATCTGTAGCTGATTTAATTTCCTGGGCAAGAGGGCACAACGATTTTGGAAAGAATAGTGTTAGTGTATTGAAGAGTGCAACTGAGAATTCACAATTAATGCCTGAATCTCCGAAGCCTGTAAATTTACTATAAAATTTCAAAAACGTCGAGGCATCCACGATGGAAAATAAGAATTTTCTGCGAGTATCGCTTGAATGCGAATTATACATGGCGTTATTCGACTAAGGGGCGACTATTTCTTTATTTATACAGAGATGTCGGCGTTGATCAATAGTGTTACCGCGGGGTCACTGAAAGTACTTGAAATACTTTACCTTCTAAGGACGGGGATTTTTAAGTTGAAATTCCACTTTTTTACACAATATTTGTGCATAAAATGAAAGCGTATATCACGCGAAGTGCCTGACAAAGTTGGTGGTCGATATATCGACCAGTCCCGTCTGGAACGTAAAGTCCAATGTTAAAAATTTAATTTGGCGAGTTAGGAGTACTTTTAGACATATTTGGATGCGCTGATTACGAAAAAAATATCAAAAAATGTTCAGGAGATATCCTTGATCTAGAAAATTGTATTTCAAGGTCAACTTCATTACTTGTAGTATTTTAGTCCAAAATATCCAAAATGATATGCATTACATGTATTTTTATCACTGATGTATTATGAAAAAATCAACAGCGTGGATGAAATTTGATCCCTTTGGGGAGCTTGATTTCCGTGAGTCCCCTTGCCTCTCACGTAGAGGTGCTTTATTTCCGTGAGTTCCCTTGCTTCTCACCTCTTAATATTTGACTTTATGATAATGTCTCTTTTGTGTGATATTCTTCAAAACATGGAGCTACGCATAAAGGATTATATCAATCAGAGCACATGTATTTTGTTCGACTAGTAATTTTATGTAAAGCACACAAGTGACATCTTCGACTTGTAGCAAACCTTGGAAAATGACGACCAACTAATCGAGTAGGAAGGCTAACAAGATGAGAAATGCTATCATTAGTATTATCCAATTTCAATAATGATCTAACAACCGATATTCGGAATGAAGGAAAAGGCATTGGTCCTTCATTTTTAATTTTATATAAAGAATGGACATTAGATAAAAGGTAAATACGATGGAAAAAAACTTGCGATACACTTCATTGTTTTTTAACTGTTTCGGTTGTAGACAATTGTCTATCTACATTGTCAACACCACCCATATTTTGGTTGTATTCATGGATGCATCGCGGTTTTATAATATCTTCATCGGTTTGGTAGTGTTTTTTGCCAGTGGTACAGAACTCAGGTTCGTGCACAGTTGTAAGCATGCAAACACTACGCTTATCTTGTCACCACAGGTGACATTGTCATCCACAAATTATTATGAGCAACTTGAACTTCACCTCGCTCTAATTTATTTTCTAATTTTGGCATTCCTTTTCTATTTGTTCTTACCGTGCCACACATTCCTGTATCGCGATCATGCAAAAATTCTGCCAATATGGGAGATCTATACCAGTTATCTTGTATATGACATGACCCTTGTAAAAATAAGGTTATAAGAAATGAGCGACAATATCCCCAGTAACACCCAAATCGAACTTGTGATAATCAGTATCAGCAAAAAGTTTGATGCCAAATCGATTTCTTTTCAAAGGAGTATAATGTTTGAATCGAAGCCTGCCTTTTCATAATACTAAGCTTTCATCTATGCACAAATTTTTGCCTGGAATAGGAGCTGCTGAGAATTTACTTTGTAGATAGTCTATTATTGGTTTTATTTTCACTAAAGGATGGTGAGCAATTTCCGAGGTATCTTTATTATCATGAAAATGTAAGTGACGTAAGATTGCAAGAAACCTATCACGAGACATTATTTGACCGAAAATTGGAGTATAAAGCAGAGCATCTTTAGACCAAGAGGCTTTCAAGCCACCTTTTCGAATATGGCCCATTAGAATTGAAAGGCCAAGAAAACATTTAAATTCCTCTTTTGTAAGAGGAGACCAAGTTTTCTGATGGGATTGCCGATCTTCATAATTCTGACTTTCATAGCGATTCGTCTCATCTATAATTCTTTCAATCAGAGGGGAATCAAAAAAGTATTTAAAATAATTGATTGCTTTATTCCCCGATATAGAGATGTTAGGATTTATTTTAGAAATACCTTGAAAATCTTTGATTGATGGATAAAAATACGCGTTTTCAAAAATTTGAGTCTCATCATAGTCATTTTCTACAAAATCAACTTCATAAATTTCCTCATTCTCCAAATCTTGTATTTCAGGTTCAGACTCGCCACTACTCCAAGTTTCAATATCAGCCATTTTATCAAAAATAATTGCTTGCATTTTTTTGACAACTTAGTAAATAAAGAGAATCATGAAATAACAAGAATATTATCAATGAAAAAATCATCCGCAAGAAAAAATAACTATGTGTTGATCTGCCAAGAACCTAATAGTAATAAATAGTTCAAATAATCACTATGAAAATGTGTTTCATCAAACGCAACACTATTTGTTTCGTATTCAAAGCATTAAAATACGTTGGTATACCAATTTTCAAGTCGAAATACCGAATCAAAATTTTGATCTTGAAATCACTATTTCAAGGTCAAATATACTTTTTAGAATGATAACACTATGTTTCCTGTATTCAACATATAATATTCCCCCGAAACAATTTCAAAATAATATATCACTAAAGTGGTCGATATATCGACTAGTCCCGTCCTTAAAACGTTAAGATAAAATTGAAGGTGGGTGGTGAGATGAAATCACTAACAACTCGTGCTGTTGAAGGTGTTAGCCACGATATAGTGTTATGGAGATTAAGAGAGAATGGAGTTTGGCACTCGTTTGTTCAGATTTATCGTGAGTGTGCGGGAATTCATTTCGAGGTTGTTATTTAACGTCGCTCTATTTATGCTGACAGGGCTAATCAGCATTTCGAGGTTAATTCCAGAAATACAAGAAGTCTTTGGTTTGACCAATTTAACGGAACATCATATTGAGGTTAGTGATTAAACATCCATAAAGCATAATCCAAGAAGAGTGTCGCCAGTGACTGGTCAGTGGCGCAAGAAGAAGTCGAAAGAATGTATCGTGAACAAGTTATAGAGAAATTAGCGAGTGATTTGTGTAGTGCACCAGTGATCGTGATTTTAAAGGTCTCAACAAACTAACGAAAAAACATGCTTACACGATATCAAGTATTGACGGAATATTGAATAAATTGCGTAATGCGAAATATATATCAAAAATCAATTTCAGACAAGCCTATTTTCAGATTCACATGGAAGAGTCGAGTAAAAAGTACATGGCATTCACAATACTAGGTGCGGGATTATGGCAGTTTAGAAGAATACCATTCGGGTTAACTAATGCACAAATGACATTTCAACGACTAATCGATGCATTATTTGGACCGGAATATGAACCGTATGTGTTTGGTTACCTCGATGATATTATAATTACTACGGATAATTTCGAGCAACATTGAAATGGTTGGAATTAGCTCTGAAACGTTTGATAGTGGCAGAACTCACAGTTAATCGGGACAAGTGTGAGTTTGTAGGTTCGAGAGTACGTTATCTGGGGTATCTGTTGGATCGAGATGGGTTGAGATCCAACCCATAGAGAATACAGTCAGTACTCGATTATCCACCTCCAAAGAACAAGAAAGAGTTAATAAGATTCTTGAGAATAGTGGGATGGTATGCAAGGGTTGTTGATAAAGACACGGAAAAGAAGCTGCCTCTATGGAAATTGATAAGAAATGATCAACGCTGGAAATGGAATGAGGAGCAACAAAGTGCGTTTGAATAATTAAAGAAGGCGTTAACTCAAGCTCCGGTTTTACTAACAAGAGGAGTACTTGACCTCCGGGAAACGAATCTTATCCTAACTTTGGTATTTCTTTTATAATATAAAAATGTGAAGAAAGCCAAGTTATCTCTTGCCAATGGCCACTTTTACGAGAGTTATTCGACATCTAATAATAATATCAGTAAAAATTAGTTTCAATTTGATCACTTACAAGTCGGAAACAAATAGAGATAGGCACTCAAACCAAAAACCAGAAAAAAGTTGAGTTCAAGTACATATGGTTTAAAAAAAAAGAAAGTCAAATTGCTTAATTTGGAGCAAAGTTATAAAGAAAATAAGAATTTGAAGAACTTTTAACCAAACTTTAATATGAAAAATTTATTGTTTCTTTTGGCCTAATAATCTTTAATTTCTTATTTTCTTCGTAACTTTGCTCCAACTTAAGCAATTTAAGCTTCTTTTTTTTCTTTAATTGTATCTACTTGAACTCAACTTTCTTTTAGTTTTTGGTTTGAGTACGTATCAATATTCGTTTTTGTGTTATAAGCAATCAAATTGAAAGTAATTTTCATTGAAATTATTGTTAAATGTCGAATAACTCTCGTAAAAGCGGCCATTGGCAAGAGATAACTTCGCTTTCTTCATATTTTTATTATAAAAGACATACCGAACTTAGGATAAGATCCGTTTTCCAGAGGTCAAGTACTCCCCTTGTAAGATCAAATTTTTTGAGGTCCTTTACGGTGCAGTGTGATGCTAGTAAATTCGCGATTGAGCGGTCTTAACTCAAGCATTCGAGGACGAAAAACATGCAATCAGGTAAGTAAGAGAAAGTGTTTAGCATTATTATGGTCCATTAAGAAGCTGCGTTCATATCTTTAAGGTTACCATTTCTTGGCTATAACCGATTGTAGTGCATTGAAATCGTTACAAAAATTACGAGATTCAACAGGCAAATTGGCGAGATGACCTTTGGAGATCCAACAATAGAATTTTGATATAGTGCATCGCAAAGGAGCTGTACATTTTACGCCAAATGATTTATTGCGAGCCTTCGAAGTTGAAAATGAAGTATCAGCTTTCGAGGAAATAACAGGTGAATGGTATTTGCAACGCATTCGTGATGTGTTAGAAATTCCAATTAAGTACAAACAATGGAGAGTCGAGAATAATATGTTATATAGAGTTAGAGATGATCCGTTATTAGATCCGATCACTTATCGAGAATTTTCTTGGAAATTGGTGGTACGAGTTGAATATAGAGAAAGAGTAATGTCAGATACGACTCGAGAAGTATCATTGGAGCATCTGGGGATCGTAGGAATGTAGCTAAAGGTTTTGAAGAGCTGATCCTATTACGATGGGACACGCCAGAGTATTTATTAACGGATAATGGTGAGGAGTTTGACAATAAGTTTTTAGCGCAGAATCTGATGGAATATGGAGTTGTTCAAGTTACTACCCTTCCGTATCACCCTAATGCCAATCCGGTGGAAAGAGCAAACAGTACGTTGAAGACAATGATAATTATGTATATCGAGTCTGATCACCGCACCTGGAATCAACATCTACATGAATTGAGACATACAATGAATACGGCAACACAATTAAGCACGCGAGTCTCTCCATTTTTTCTTAAGGGGATGTCGGAGCTACAGCCTCCATCGATACCCGCTCGATTTTGAGGCTTTGAATGGCGCTGTAGTCAGGTATCAATTTTGACGATAAACATACTCCAAACATAAATTATAAATTTTATAGCTACATAGAGCTGTTGAAAGATACTTTATCCTTTAGCTATGACTAAAATTAAGGTAATTGTAATATTACTCCTGGCAACAAATGTTTATTTTTTTAAAGAAATGTGTAATACTTTGCGTATAACATTACCGTAGATATAGACTCAATGAATATCAGAGCGTATTACACATTTCTTCAAAAAAATAATAATTTGCTGTCAAGAGTAATAATACTATTAACTCAATTTTAGTTATAGCTAGGGGGGGAAAGTATCTTTCAACAGCTCTATGTAGCTGTAAAATTTATAATTTATGTTTTAAGTACGTTTATCGTAGAAATTGACACCTGACTACAGTACCATTCGAAGCTTCGAGATCGAGCGGTTATCGACGGAGGCTATAGCTCCGACATCCCCTTTAATTTCGGTAGACAATCATTACCGGTGCAAATTTTACTTCGAAAAGTCGAGCTTCGACGCCCGAAGTTAAAATTAGATGCAGAAATTGAAAGGATCGAATGAAGAGATTAAATGTGTTACGTGATTTAATGCTGAAACATGTAGATGAGGCAAACGTCAAGTAAGTACGTAATTATAATAAAGGTAGGACGAGTTTCCAGTATCATGTTGGTGATTTAGTGTTGAAGTAAGTTTATACGTTATATAACGCCGTTTTTCAGCTAACTTGCGCTTGAAATTAAACGGTCCCTTTGCGATACTCGAGGTAAAGTATATGTCGGTACATATCATTAACGGGATGCCGGACCCAAGTTACAGGGATCTACACGTTTCAACATAAGAATTTTGTTGGAAATATTGAATTAAAAATCTGAAAAAATTCATATAGGTAGTTTAAAACAAAAGCGAGGGCATGACTTTTTGATTTTCAAAAAAAAATTAAATTTGTTAATAATAATTAAATAAACAATTTTCGGTCGATAATTATTGGTCGAAAAAGACATGAATTTTCAACGCAAAAATCAGAATTAAATTACAGATTGTTGTAAATATGTAAATTACCGTTGTTTATAAAAAAGTATTAAAAATAACCATTTTCTGAGTCCGACATACCCTTAAATCTAACGACGCGCGGTAGAATCCGAAAGTGCATATTCGCGAATGAGTCTCGAATTAGTAACAGAGTTTAAGTATATTGTATTGTCAAGGTATAGGGACTTATTTAGTATTTGGAGTATTGTGTGTGACAATGTGCTTTGCACATGTCAAAAGCGAGCTATCGAACTCATAACGAACACCTACCTACCCATATATAATTCCCTACACCTACCTACCCGCACAGTAAATAAGCCCTACCTACCCTCACAGACTAAAACCCCATCCCAAGCACGGCACACATAAAACACTTGGCCTCGACGTTGAAGGCCAGGGCGAGCTCAGAACCTCAGGTGGGCTCCTCCGAATCTGACACTGCAAGCAGGATACTCAAAGGGAGGCGATCACCAGGAAGCCTCCAGGACTCTCCGAAGCCTCACAGTACAGCAGTCAAGGCGATGAGGTAGTGTCCAGGCAGGAAGCAGGAGAACCTCCAACGCCAACAATATACAGCTGTAAAAGAGCCACATAATCAATACAAGTACGCATTAAGAGGACGAGGAGCAAGGAAGAAGATATACAGCTGTAAACACTACAGTTGTACAAGGAACAGTATAGAGCAGAATGAGGTTAGGTTGTCATACGTAAACAACGTATATATATGACCTCTTTCACAGTATATAAAATAAATACGCATACGTGCGTAATCCCCACGACAAAGTATTTACCTTTAGCTGTAGACGAAGAGGCTATCAGTCACCGAGGTTGACGTCGTCGAGGAGAGGGGTGAATCGGCCCCGAGCAGCGATGCGGCGGCGGGTGAGTTCGTACCTGAAACTCACACCGTACATCTTAGTGAATAATGCTAGAAGGAACGAGGTAATAATTACCTAGGAAGAAGTATACAGCATCTCCGAGACGGAAGCAGCACCAGGTTATCATACACCATACAGCCGATTTATACCGATACAGCCTGAACACCGCGGCACTCGACTCGCTCGCGCGACGTGAGATCAAGGTGCCGCGCACGAGTACGTACTACGCAGGCGCGCGGTACGAACACGGAGCTCTCGAGCACGCCGAGAGCAGAGCTCTACGGTCCGCCGTCCTGAACGGACAAAATCTTTGACGATAGCCCGACATCAGGTCCTGTGCCTCGAAAGTCGGAGAGATCGAGTGAGCAAAGCGAGAGAGAAAGAGAGAGAGAGAGAGAGCAATAGCGTCCCAACCTGGTGTTCCGGAGACGTCGTAAAGGTTGGTGAACCATTACTCCCCTGCTGACGGTACCGCCGAGTACCGCCGAAAGTGCGTGCGAGCATCCCGTCCGTCCCATCCTTCCCCTTCCTCTCCCCTACAGCGAACCGGGATAGCAGCAGCGGAGCACAGCTCCAAGTAATGAACGATAACCCGCGAGTTATCGGATTAGTTGCCGTGTAATAACGCGGCTGGCGCCCACCCCAATAATTAATATAGTTAATTAATAAATACGTGTTTTATTTTTAATTAATTGCTGATCTTTATTTGACCTGCACCCTGATCCCCAGTGCAGCGTTACATGTGAGTGAAACTTTTCGACTTGTAAATAAAATAGTGCTTCTTTTGGTTATCTAGAAAATGGCAAGAATCACAGGAATGATAAAATCGTTATCCCAAAGAGAGGTGCAAGGAATGAAAAGAGTGAATGAGGAAACCGAAACCTCCACCTCGGTGATAAATTATCATCCATCAGTTGGGAATGCCTCCCCATCCATTGCCATCATTTTATATGTTAACCCGGAGCGGTGGAAGAACCACGAGCTCGGGCAGAGAATCCAACGAGTCTCTCTGGTATAGAGATATAGGACCAATGGTCCTTAATTTCGCGTCAGTAGAACTCAGATGGAGAGATGGAAGTAGAGCTTCTCCGTACGGAAACGTTAAGAACTCTGCGGCGCCACCACGTGGAGGGATGTCGACGCGACAGATCCCCATCCGGTCTCTCCGAAAATTTCAAGTATCAACATGGGATGGGGGCCAGCAATGTCGCGGTGAATGAATTAGATAATTTCGTACATCCAATGGAAATGTCTTAACGAAACAATGTTAGTGAATATACGTTGACCCAGACTGGTCCACGCAACGTGGAAATTATTTTACTACCTTCCCCGGTACGAGATCTTACACGTCATTTTTCCTCTATTGCGTTACATCCTTGGCTTTGAGCAATGAAGGAATAGGGCTTAGCGTCTGCGCCTTCCACCCAGAACCACACTGCAGCGTGAACCAGGCTGACGCGAGATAAGCAGGAGGAGCGAAGTCGTAGAGAGGACAGTGCGGATGCCACGGCCAATAGCCATACCGTAAAGGATCAATATCCCCGTCTTCGTGGACCCAATGGTAAATGAAGATTATATAATCTTGGACGTCATCTGGAAATCGGTGGCTATATATCTTCACAAATTTAAGATCTAAATCACCGTTGCCGATTTTTGGACTTGGATATTTGGTTTCCGAGCAGGATACGATGTCGTGGAATGAGCCGGAGGGAAATAAGGATGTTTCTCCCCCAATTGAAAAACTGGCTCCCGCGGTAGTAACCGAAACGATGGAGGAATCCGCAACCACCGAGATTAAGATTGCGAGCGAACCCATAAGCGAGGCGGCGGAGGTAATAGAACAGGAGTCCCCACCTCCGACGGCGGAACCAGTTCAGCATCAAGAGGTCTTGTATGGGAATATTAAGTTAATTCCGACGGATAAATAAATAGATCGTCCTTCGAGGGTTTGCTTTAACTGCCGACAGGAAGAGCATACGCGCTTTACCTGCTCCAGTCCGCGCAATATTTTACTATAATTATAGCCGGAAGAAGGTGAATTTGCAGGACTGCCCTCGTTGTTCAACGGAGCACGATCGCTACCTAAAATATACCGTCGGTAGTAAGGTCAGTAGCGTAGTGCTAACTCTCCAGAGACGGCTATCTTGACGTTCCAAATGGGAAGAGATGCAAGCGGCCAGTCTCTGTCCACCTCCAGGACCGTTCACGGTAACACGGGTTCGTCGGCAGAACCAGAATCGTTCTTGAAGGTCAGAACAAACGGAGTCGACTTCTACAGGCGAGAAGGGTACTCCCATTTTGCAGGTCCTTTAAATGGTACAAGGTTACTTTCAAATGCAGGAGGCCATTCTGCAGGCACATCTGGAGGAACGGGAAACGAGGCTACTAAAATTCGTAGCACTAAGGGGAAGGGTCGGAATTATTGGAATTTTCAGGGTTTATTGGGTTAAGAGTATTAATAATGGTGTTGTTACTTTCAAGTTTTTCTATTATTTTATTATCTTTTTTTCTTTTCGAGTTTTTCTTTCAATTATTATTATACCAGAGGGATGGATAGGTTATGAATAAAAGAACAATTGAGTCGTAAGTGGTGAATATTTACGTTAGGAAACGTAAGATTCCACGTAATTTTTTTTTTCTTTTGGTTAAGTAGGTAAACCGGGGCTACTTACAAGAAGATATGCCGCTTTAGAAGGGGGGGTGTATGTGACGTTATCACAAAATTAATAATAATATAAGTTTAGAGTACTAAGTATGTATGATGTCTGTCTGCTACAGCACAGATACTTTTATAGTATATTATTTTAAATATGAAAAGCGATACAAGCGCTTCCTAGGATACAGGAGCGTAGCATGGCAAAGCGAGGCCGGGGCGAGTTAGTCTCACGTTGGATCTCGTAACGTGAGGATGTTTATTGTAAGATTAAGCCTAAGGCTACGGCAGCCGTATTTACTGTGTTCAACACTCTTTCTCTATTATAGATTGTTCTATTACAATCAGAGGTATAATATCGAGTCATAAATACAATAATTATAAACGGTCACGGCGACTTCGAGTATACGTATATGCAGGCCTGCTAATATGCTACAACTTCCATTCTTAGTAATTTATAAAATTAGATTTTGTTTTCTTTTAATAAAATAAAACGCTAGACGAAATGACGAGCAAAATTTGAGGTTCATGGGTAAACATAGTTTTAATATAATTTATATTTGTTTACAGAACTTCTTACTCACACACACACACACACACACACACACACACACTTGGACGGAGTCGTCCGCCACCTGTTTCCTTCTGGATTCTCTTCGGAATGATGTTCTCATCGGAAAAGGGCAGCAGAGACGGGCCTGATGACCACCATTGGTGCAGCCGAGTCGCCAGACATTAGTGAAGCCGAACTGAGGATGGCCGCTAAAGGTATTTCCGTACGTAAAGCCCCAGGGGCTGACGGAATACCTGGCCTGGCCGTCAAGACAGCGGCGATGAGTGCTCCGGGCTTGTTCCTGGACGCATTCAACGGCGCTTCCCGGCCCAGTGGAAGACGCAGAAGCTGGTACTCCTACCGAAGGGAAACAAACCCCCGGAGGAGCCATCATCTTACCGCCCGCTCTGTCTACTGGATATAGTCGGGAAGCTCCTGGAGCGGGTGACCTGCGCCAGGCTCGCAGCGGCCATCGGTCGGGCCGGAGACCTCTCCGACAACCAGTTCGGCTTCCGAAAGGGTCAATCGACCATGGACGCTGTAGGCAGAGTTGTTGGTATAGCCACAAACGCCATCAATGCTGGTCGGAGTGCAAGACGGATGTGTGCCATCATAACCTTGGACATCCGGAATGCCTTCAACTCTGCCAGATGGGACGACATCATGCTGTCCCTGCAGCACTTCCAGGTACCACTCTATCTCAGGAAGGTCACCTGGAGTTACCTGACTGACCGTACTCTGCTCTACAACACCGACGACGGTGTGCACTCCCACAACATCACGGGAGGCGTGCCGCAGGGTTCGGTCATTGAACCCCTAATCTGGAACGTTGTCTATGACGGCCTGCTTAGGCAGCAACTTCCGGAGGGTGTCTCGATGGTGGCTTTCGCGGACGACGTGGCGCTAGTGGTGGTCGCAAAGAGTGTCGAAGAGATCGAATATCTCGGAGAGGTCTCTATAGAATTGGTCGCCACTTGGTTGAGAGACCACGGACTTAGCCTGGCGGCGGAAAAAACTGAGACGGTGCTCATCTCTCGCACAAAAAAGGAGAGGACCGCCACCTTCACGGTAGGAGTAGAACGGATACGGTCGGTGAAAACGTTGAAGTATTTAGGGATCACACTAGACGCGCGGCTGTCGTTCAAACACCATCTCGCGAACGCAGGCTCAAAGGCGGCAAAGGTGGCCCGTGCGCTGGCGAGCATCATGCCCAACATCGGGGGACCCCAGCAACCGCGAAGGTCTCTCCTTGCCTCGGTGGTGAGCTCAGTAATTTTATACGGAGCTCCTATCTGGGCTGATGCCCTGAACAGGCACAAGAGCTTTGGTGCTCCGTGCCAGAGAGCCTGCAGGATAGCTGTATCTGACATTGCGCTCTCGGTGGTCGCGGGGACCGCCCCCTTCGACCTCCTGGTAGCCGAGAGAGCTGAAAGACACCGTGAGGGTGGGCGACGTCTAGAAGAGAACCGCTGCCACAACCGATGGTCATTGCGGACCGTAGAGGAGTGGCAGCGGAGATGGGACTCAGCCAGGGACGGCCGCTGGACCTACCGCATCATCCCGCGGATCCGGGAGTGGGCGAGCAGGAAACACGGCTTCGTCAGTTTCCAGCTTACCCAGGTGTTGACCGGGCACGGATGCTTCCGTAGCTACCTATTTCGTATAGGGGTCTACGGCAGCGCAGAGTGCCCGGCTTGTCCAGGGGTGGATGAAGACGTGAAACACGTCTTCCTACGGTGTCCTCGTTTCAGGGAGGAACGGGACCAATTTCAAATCACTTGGAGCGGTCCCCTCATCCCTGAGGTCATCGGGGCATGCCTGCTTGGCTCCCAGGAGGGATGGAACGCGGTAGTGACCCTCTGTACGTCCGTAGTGGACAGGCTGGGTCTCATCAGAAGAGAAGAGGAGAAAAGAGTTGCGATGGCAGCAGTAGTGGGCTAGTCTAGCCGTTGCCTCCCCCCGCGAAGTAATGCCTTGCGGCGGCTCCCGCGGGGGAATACAGGTAAGAAAAGAGGTGTAGTTTTAGTGGCTATGCCTATCGGCATCCTTCGGTAGGAGAGTCCCACACACGGGGAGTCTCGCATGGCTCCAGTCATGGTGCATTAAGCATTTCTCCACACCTTCGGAAAAAAAAAAAACACACACACACACACACACACACCCGTGCCGGGTTTGCTGGTCCCGCATCCTGGTGCCTCCCCAGGTGGTGGATAGGGGAATGCTTTCCAGATATGGATGCTACCGAAAAAATCAAATATTCGGGGCGAACCAAAACCAGATAGGGGAAGGCACCCCGAAATTAAACCAAGTATGGATAGTGAGCTGAAAACAACACTACCCCTAACGGGCATGGCAATCCTGTCAAATCCCGCCACTGATTCCGATCGGGTGAAAGCCCTGGTGGTCAGTGCTGGTCCCACGGATTTTGGGGGGGACCAAACTCACACCGTTAAAATGGTAAGTGCTGCGGAGGTTGGTCACTCGCCCTCTGTAGCATCTAATGCTACGTGTGACCTGCCCTCGACAGGGATGTCGAGTGACGCTGACAGAGCTTTTCTCTGTCTGCGTGAAAAGGTAGACACCCTGGTGGAGTTTGTTCTTAATAAAAGCAACATCCTCAAAGAACTAAAGAGTATGGCGAGAGTAACAAGCAGGGCCCTTAATGAATACGCGCGGGTGAGCAGTGCTCTGTGTTCGACAGCGCCGAAAATTATAATGGCAGATGTGCGTGAGAATAGAATGTGCCAAACGTTGCCCATCTTCCGGGCTGAAGAGTGTCAAAGGAGGCCGGTGGAGAGGGAAAAGCCCTCACCACCTCAGCATCCTCCGGAGAAAAGAAAGAAGGGGTCGAAGCAGCCCACTAAAGCGGGCAAACAGATTCTTCATTATCCGTTCCTAACACCGGTGAAAACCAGTCAAAACTCCCTGACTAGGCTACGGTAGTGCGCAAGGGCATAAAGAAAGAGGCTTAGCGGAATACGCAGCTGAAGCAGGCCAAGGATGTCGGAGGGCTGCCTAAGGTGTCCAAAAAACATAAAGCGGTCGTGAAACCAGCTTTTCCCGACGCCATTAAGATCAAAGTGTCAGGAGGGCGAGCTTACGCCGACATCCTTCGGCAAATGCGGGCCGCAACAAACCTCAAGATACTGGGAGAAAGAGTTTCCCGTATCCGGCGTACCAGAGGACAAGATCTGCTAATTAAGCTTGGAAGATCTGGCATTGGAACTCCAGACCTCGAGGTAGTGGTCTCGTCCAGCGCAGTCGACGGATCATCGCAGTGTTTGCGTTACGGCCAAGAGGGCTACAAAGCAGTGGATTACGCGGCGGATAAGAACGTAGCCGCACCTAGGATTGAAGCATCTGTTAGAAATGGTTAGGGTGCTACAAATCAACCTAAACCACTGTGCTGTGGCCCAGGATCTGTTGCCACAGTTGGTCAGAGAAGAGCAGGCTGACATTGTTATTGTCAGTGAGGAGTACAGTGATCCCACAGAATCGAATTGGATAAGTGATGACACTGGCAGAACGGCGATTGCACCAGAGAGCTCGGAACAAGCCGCGGTACCAAGAACTAACTGCGGCCTACGAGGAAAAACAAAAAGAGCTCAAAGCTGCAATTAAAGCGGCTAAACGCACATGCTGGCGCGAGTTTTGCAAGGAAGTGTACCGCGATCCCTGGGGTTAGCCGTACATAATGGTGATTAATAAGATCAAACCGGCCTTAACGCCATCGTGTCCACATTTTCTTAACAGATTGGTGCGCCACCTATTCCCACAACATCAGAAACGGGCAGCCGAGACAGGCCTAAAGGGGACCGACAGTGCAATCGCGCCGCCAGATATTAGCATAACCGAGCTGGAATTGGCTGCAAGGAGAATATCCATCCGTAAAGCTCCAGGCCCGGATGGAATAGCTGATTTGGTCATCAAGACCGCTGCGCTGAATGTGCCACAAATTTTTGCCGACACATTCAGTGCTTGCTTTCAGTTAGGATGCTTCCCAGCACGATGGAAGGTACAGAGGTTGGTGCTTCTCCCAATGGGGAGCCCACCACCGGACAACCCTTCCTCGTACCGTCCACTCTGTTTGTTGGATATAGCTGGGAAGCTGTTCGAGCGTGTCATTTGTGCCAGGCTACGAGCAGCCATTGCAGAGGCAGGCGATCTGGGTCAACTATTGACGCTATAAGTCGAGTTGTTGAGCTGACCACCACTGCCAACTGTGGTACTAGGAATTCTAGGCGCATGTGTGCTATCATCGCACTGGATATCCGCAATGACTTCAGCTCGGCTCGATGGGACATTATGTTGTTCTTAGAACAATTGAAGTTACCGCTCTACCTACGCAAAGTCATCTCGAGCTACCTCTTAGAACGGATCCTCCTCAATGATACCGAGGATGGCGCGTACTTCTATAATATCACCGGAGGCGGAAAGAGAACTAACGCCGAAGTTTAAAACAGGGAAACGGGACACGAGCAGGACCAACTGGGTTATTGAGGTAACCCCAAAAATTAGAAGTAGGTTGTTGTAAAGAAGGAGGATCTTTGTAGACTACCAATCTTGCAAGATACAGGACTTTGTACTAGTCTCCAGGTGCTTCAAGTGCCAGGGATTTGGTCACATTAGTAAAGTGTGTAACAACGAGGTACATTGTTCGCATTGCGCCGAAAAAGGTCACTCTTTCAACAAATGTCCGAAGAAACAGGAGAACAAAAAGTGCATAAACTGCGTCAAAGCCAAAAAGAAGTCGGACCATAATGTTCTCGACACTAAATGTCCGTGCTACACAAAAGCACTAGAACGCCTAGTCAATAACACAGATTACGGGGAGCAATAAACCCTGTATTCAGATAACACAACTTAATGCCAGACGAGCACAGCGGGTGGTACACGAAATAAAGCAAAAAGCGTACGAAAAGGGAGTTCACGTTATTATGCTACAAGAACCATACACAAGGAATAATAGAGTGACGTGATACGGTATGGGTGTAAGAATAGTCTCCTCCAAAGAAAATCCGTGGGCAGCCATAGCAATAACAGAGCCGAATGTGATAGCGATGCAAATAACTAACTTATGTTCATCGCACTTCGCAATAGCAGAAATATCAGTACCATATAAAGTATACCTAATTAGTGGATATTTCCAACTAAAAGATGATATTGAGATACATCTAAGATCGCTCCAAGCGATAGTAACGGCTTTACAAGGAAAGAGCTTTATAATTGGTATTGATTCGAACGCAAGATCGCCACTATGGGGCCCTACGGAAACGGATGCAAAAGGAGAGAAACTAGAAGAATTTATACTCCAGAATAACCTCACAGTAATAACCGATCCTAATAGCATTGCAACAGTCGCAAATAAAGTCGGAGAAGGCTATGTTGATGTAACTCTAACCTCACCAGATATGGCACAAAGAATACAAAACTAAAAAGTCCAAGAAAACTGGACATCAAGTGACCATAGAGCAATAACATTTGAATTAGTGGAACAAGCTCAGGGATGTAGATATAGGAAGCAAGAGTACATCAAAAGCTATATAACAAGCAAAGCGGACTGGGGATTGTTTATTAACACACTGAGAGAAAATTGGAACGCCCAACCACACCGACAGGATATTGGTTCAACAATCGCTGGCACCAAAGACATAATAAATGGGATAAAAATAGCATGTGACAAAGCTATACCCACTAAGAACAAGACAAGCAGGAAAGTTCCATGGTGGAACGAGGAATTGACAAAGGCCAAAAAATACACAAACAGGTTACGCAGACAATTCCAAAAGGAAAGAGATCCGGACACAAGAGAACGTGGGCAAAAATGGCCTATAGATTGGCCAAGCGACAATATACAAGACTAATAGACCACAACCAAACCCAAAATGGGAAGAATTTGTGACCAAACAAGGTAATGACAATCCATGGAGCTTACCGTTCAAGCTGGCTGCCAAAAAAGCTAGAGTTAAAGAAATCGCAAGTAACTGTATGAAGAAGGACGACGATGGCTACCTATGACATGGAATGACACAGCAGAGCGAATTCTCACCAGCTCTTTCCAGACGATGACCTGGGAAACGAGAAACGAGGAGAACACGAGAGAAGTAACTGGCAACCAAAATCAAAGCTATACCGGAACAAATACAGTGAAACCGAAAGTAAGGCAGGAGAAAATAATAAGAGTTGCTCTTACAGTAGTTGGTGAAGAACTGCTAAGGTTATATAATAACTGTCTAAAACTTGGTATATTTCTGAATACTTGGAAAACAGGCAAGTAATTACAATCAAGAAAGGAAGAGAAAAAGATCCTGGTCTGATTAGTTCATACAGACCAATATGCCTGCTACCAGTTTTAGGAAAAATTCTGGAAGGTCTGATAATCAAAAAATTAGATCAAATTGTGGAACCACGTCTGTCAGACAAACATACGGTTTTAGAAAAGGTAGATCAACCGAAGATGCGATAGTGTACTTAAAGACCAAAGTGCACAACTCAAGCTGTAGATACGTACTCATAATGTTTTTGGACATTAAGGGTGCATTTAACAATGTATGGTAACCGGGAGTACTAAAGAATCTGAGAGGCATGAACTGCCCCTGGAGACTGTACAATATCATTAGGGATTACCTCTGTAATAGGAAAGTAATAATAACCGAAGGTGGCAATTTAAAGGAAAGCAGAATTCCAAGAAGGATCCGGACAAGAGAACGTGCAAAATGGCCTATAGATTGGCCAAGCGACAATATACAAGACTAATAGACACAACCAAAACCCAAAAATGGGAAGAATTTGTGACCAACAAGGTAATGACAATCCATGGAGCTTACCGTTCAAGCTGGCTGCCAAAAAGCTAGAGTTAAAGAAATCGCAAGTAACGTGAAGACAGACGATGGCTACACTATGACCTGGAATGACACAGCAGAGCAAATTCTTCACCAGCTCTTTCCAGACGATGACCTGGAAACAGAAACGAGAGAACAGAGAGAAGTAAGGCAACAAAATCAAAGATATACAGACAAATACAGTGAAACCGAAAGTTTTATAAGGCAGGAGATGGTGCAAGTTGTAAAGAAAATGAAATTAGGAAAAGCGCCAGGAATCGACTATTTCGATCTGAAAATAATAAGAGTTGCTCTTACAGTAGTTGGTGAAGAACTGCTAAGGTTATATAATAACTGTCTAAAACTTGGTATATTTCTGAATACTTGGAAAACAGGCAAGTAATTACAATCAAGAAAGGAAGAGAAAAAGATCCTGGTCTGATTAGTTCATACAGACCAATATGCCTGCTACCAGTTTTAGGAAAAATTCTGGAAGGTCTGATAATCAAAAAATTAGATCAAATTGTGGAACCACGTCTGTCAGACAAACAATACGGTTTTAGAAAAGGTAGATCAACCGAAGATGCGATAGTGTACTTAAAGACCAAAGTGCACAACTCAAGCTGTAGATACGTACTCATAATGTTTTTGGACATTAAGGGTGCATTTAACAATGTATGGTAACCGGGAGTACTAAAGAATCTGAGAGGCATGAACTGCCCCTGGAGACTGTACAATATCATTAGGGATTACCTCTGTAATAGGAAAGTAATAATAACCGAAGGTGGCAATTTTGCAAGCAAAAATGTGACGAAGGGATGCCCGCAGGGATCTCTACTAGGACCAATTCTATGGAATGTCGTATTTGATGAAGTGCTTCACAAGCTAGACAGAGAAGGACATGAGACGATAGCCTATGCAGACGACCAAGCCATTATAATCGAAGGAGACTTCCGTAAAGAACTGGAACGGAAAGGACAAATGGCCATAAATATAATAGAAGAATGGAGTGAAAATGTCAAAATAAAACATGCCCCAGATAAATGTGCAATGCTACTAGCAAAGGGAACATTTCATCAAAAATGTTACCCACTAATCAGAATAAACGGACAAAGAATTAAAAGGCAAGAACCGTTTAAATATCTGGGCGTTTCTTTTGGCAAAGGCCTTAGCGTACAAACGCATGTTACGGAGATCTCAAAGAAAACCAGAGGAATTTTCGAAAGGCTGGCCTTCCTGGCAAGAGAGGAATGGGGCTTAGGCTATCGATCTCTAGATATAATATATAAGGGAGTGTTCATACCCATAATAACATATGCAGCAGCAGGATGGTAAGGGCTCACAAATAATGTCCAGAAAAAGAAACTCATAATGTCGCAAAGATATGCCCTGATGAAAACCACAGGAGCATACAGAACCATATCGGCCGAATCTATTACAATAATTACAGGTCACCTACCGATTCACTTAGAATGTGAGAGAAGAATCGGACTATACTGGATGAGGAAAGGAAAAGAGTACTGATATAAAAACTTTACAGTTCAATCGGAGGAAGGACTAGGCACGCGAAGAGAAAGAAAATTGTTAATAGAAAGGCTAAATCAGGAAATAAGAAAGGAATGGCAGTTGAGATGGGACAATACGATAAAAGGAAGACGCACATATGAGGTTTTACCCAGCATAGACGAAAGGCTAGCAAAGTTTTGGTTTAGACCGAGTAAATGGCTAATCCAAATACTCAGTGGACATGGGAATTTCCAATCTTTCAGGAAAAGATTTAATTTTGTAGAGTCCGACCTATGCAGCTGTGGAGAGGCAGACACCCTGAATACGCTTTATGGACATGTGTGAAGTACGAAACAATACGGCATAAATATGTACAGGATATGGAAGAAGCAGCTAGAAACACGAAAAGGATGATGACAACCAAAGAGGGTATAGACAAACTAACCATGATGGTTAAAGACATTATGCTTGTAAAAATTGATACCGAAGACTTAGAAAAAGACTTGGCTTTAACCGCGACAATAGCAGAAGTAGCAGGATCAGAGGAAGACGAAGTGTGAATGATAGAAGTAGGTACAGTTAATCTTCCAGAAATAGAAATAGGGTAGAGAGAAAGGAAAAGCATAAGTGAGCAGAGGGAGAAAGTGAATTGAGTGAAAGACGGAAGATAGTAGATAGGTTCAAAATCGAAAGTCGCACTAATACATATCGCACTAACAGTGGTAGTAGAACAGAGGTAATCAAGGTAGATAGAGATTTTGTACTAATAAAAATAATGACTAACATTCCGGATAGGGAAAATAGGGTTTTCGTAGAATGAAAGTTGAGCGAAAGGAAAGGATGAATGTTAAAGCTCAGAATAAAAGAAAGAGCGAGTGAGAGAGTAGATAGGTGAATAGGAACTCCTTCTTTTAGTTTAGGCAAAAGCCAAGGAAGAGAGAAGAAAGAAGAGAGAAGGAAAGAAAGAAGAGAAAGGAAAGAGAAGAGAAAAACCTCAGAAACAGTTGGTCTTGCTCCCCGGAACAACCGCAAAAGTAAAGAAACAAAGAAACAAAGAAACAAAAACAAAAATAAAAAAATAAAACCGAAGCAATAAATAAGAACAAACGAGTAATGTATAATCGCAAGAGCAGAGAAAGACTAAAGCGAACTCCTTATGTTCTGTAGTCCAAATAACGGTCACAGTCGAGGATATGAAATAAAAGAAAGATAGCAACAGACGACGTGACATGGGCGACCGCCGGTATGCCAGAGGTAAGGTACGGCGGCAATGATCGATGCGTTAGGCATCGATCTAGCTCGGTTTTTTTTTTTTTTTTATCACCGGAGGCGTGACACAGGGTTCGATCTTAGGACCTCTTCTTTGGGACGTCGTTTATGACGGCCTGCTTAGGCAGCAGCTTCCAGAGGGTCTCGATGGTGGCTTTTGCGGACGATGTGGCTTTGGTCGTCGTCGCAAGGAGCATCGATGAGGTAGAATATCTTGGAGATATTTCTATCGCGGTAGTGGTTGTATGGTTGAGCACCTATGGGCTGTGTCTGGTGGCCGAAAAGACTAAGGCGGTACTTATCTCCCGAACGAAGCAAAGGATGTTCGCCACTTTTACTGTAAATGGTAAACCTATAAGATCGGCAGACACGGTGAAATACCTAGGAGTCATATTGGATGCGCGGCTAACATTCAAGGAACACCTACTTAGTGCAGGGTCGAAATCCACAGGTTAAAGCAGCTATATCGGGACTTCTTAGCGACAGCGGTAAGCTTCGCGGTAATATTGTATGGAGCTTCAATTTAAACAAATGCCCTAAGAAGTAATTTAAGCTACGGTACATCCCGTCGGCGAGCCTACAAAATAACCGCGTTAAGGGTGGCTCATGATTATAGAACCGTGGCAGACACAGCCCTCTCGGTGATCGCGGGAATTCTTTCCTTCAGTCTGTTGACGATAGAGAGGGCTTATAAGTACAGAAAAGGTTGGCGTACCTTTGAAAACAGCAGCGAAACAGCACGTGATTGTAGCAGCCGGTGGTCAATCAGGATCATCGAACTGTGGCAGCAGAGATAGGATTCAGCAAGCAAAAGTCGCTGGACCCACCGCGTCATCCCAGATGTCGCCAAGTGGACGAGTAGGAAACACGGATTCGTCACCTTTCACCTGATCCAGGTACTTACCGGGCATGGTGTTTTTGCAGTTACCTGCACTGCATCTGTATATACGGAGTGCCCGACCTGCCCTATTGACAAAGACGCGGAGTTCGTCATGTCCTGGTTCCCTCGATTCGCGGAAAAAAGGGACGATTTCCAAACCTTTTGGAAGGGGCCTTTAACATCAGAGGGCATCGAGATGTGCTTTGATTTTCTTGGTTCGCAAGAAGGTCGGGATGCCGTAATGACCTTCGCAGCATCCATTGTGAGGCGGCTCAACCACATCAGAAAACTAGTTTTCGTTATTACGATATATGGGGTCAAAGTATACGTTTTCATTTTAAATTTTTTAATTCACCGCGGAATACCTTTAAGATAAGAGACGAGATCATGATCATGGTCATTATTGGATTGCTATTTCTACACTCTGAAACTATTGTCTGAAACTTTTTTTGTCAGGAAGTTCCACATTTTTCAAACAGCGTACATAATTAAATTTAAAAAAAATTTCTGTATCTCCAAAAACCTAGAGATCCATAAAATTATTTTTCCATATGGCCCTAAAAACGAGAAATGCAATAGAATCAATGCCTTATTTAGCCCCGTATTGATTTTCCATAAGGCTCCATAAGCAAGAAATGCATTACAATCAGTAACTCATCTTACCCCGTATGCTAGAAATGTAATAACATTGATTTTCCATAAGGCCCCATTAGCGAGAAAAGCAATACAATATAGCCCTACAAACGAAAAACGCAATAAAATTAATTTTCCATATAGCCCCATAAGCGAATAATACAAAATTTACTTGACAATATTTCGACCGACGAACAGTTGCTCACGGACTCTAGCGTATCGCACGCGGAAACGCGGTCGCGGCACGAGGAGAGCGTGCTGTCCTCGTAAGCCCACTACTCATGCGAGAGAATACCGCCCAGCCAGCTAGCTATCCGTACCGCTTCTTCCGTTTCTACTATGCGATCCGGCCCGCCGGCCGTTCAAGTCCCGCGACACAGAACTACCGCGAGTTAATTGTATAAGTATCACGTCAATTTCCTGATATTCATAATTAATTCCCTTTTGCAAAAGGTATTTTCAATTTATATTAAAAGTATTTTAAAATGTCGTAGGACTACCACTACAAAGTAGAAGAAAATAAAATGCATTAATAAAACCTACTTTATATATTTAATTGCATTACTAATAGAGCATTAATAAAACTTCAGTGCGATATATAAATAAATTATAATATAACTAATTAATAAGACCGACGCGGTGGGGGAGTGATGGAAACGCATCTCGGCTGATTGTGAAAGTTAAGCAGCGATGAGCGCGGTTAGTACTTGAATGGGAGACCATTCTCGTGCGGCTTTCGTGATCGGTTAGGTGTTTTTTTACATTCCACAACGCGAGCGGGAGGTGTGGAATGTTCGTTTCGGGGTCATGGCCTGCGCAATGTGACTTTGACACCCAAACAGAATATTTCGAAGACACCGGGCCATTTCGGGTGAGGTTTTCCCTGCTTTACAGGTTTCCCTATTCCACGGCAGAACCCCGGGCAAATGCAAGATGGTTTGGGATTAAAAAAGGTAAGGAAAAAGCACCCACACAGAGGTGGTGGGTGAACGCCGTTAAAATCCTCCAGGCGGGGACAAACGGCAGGAAGTGCCACAAAAACTAAAATAAAAACAGAAAAATGGCACAAAAACTAGTAAATAAATAGAAATAATTAATAATGTAGAAGGAAAAGTTTTGTCCACGAATCAGCACCTTTTCCTACCGTATTCCATTTGGTACCTTTTCCAAACGTATTCCATTTGGTACCTTTTCCAACCGGATTCTGAGTTAGCGCCTTTTCCAACTTGTTTTTGGAGTTGGCACCTTTCCCAATCGGATTCTGAGTTGGCTCCTTTTTATACTGAGGCCACGATATGTACGCCCACCCGGGTAACCAACAACGTATAAATGCATACACATATAATTTGCACCTGTGCGTATACATATTACCGTACACATAACTCATGCAAACTTGTGCTAGACGCGATGTTGAGTATCCTGGACACCGATGAGTCGACGAGTGAAGGGGAGAAGGGTGATGTATCGCAGTCGCTCTTTCTTCGTTAATGATAACGCATAAGTAACTCGCGCCACTATCAGAGTGGAGTGTATAATCTAGGAAAGAGAGAGAGCATAGTGTCACGTCCAGACTTGCACCAACTACTATAAGAATATTACGAGAAGGGAAATGATTAATAAACCATTCGCGTTCCTTTGGCTCTTGTTTGACTAGGACTAGCCTTACGTCTCCGGAAGTAGCGAGCGAAGTTATTTTAAGAGTAGAGATGCAGGATATAATGGGGGATAATAAAATAATATATTTTTTTATTCGTATTAATCATGCATTACTTATTTAAATTTGTTAACGTAATTATGTAATGTCTTCTTTTTAAATGAACATATATAAAATCTTCTAACTTTTTAATGGACAAAAACACATAAAATTACAATATTTTATAAACAATTCCATAAAATTATTTAAGTTTAATAACAATTTTAAATTTGGTACAAAATTTTAACGTTCGGTAATATGTATATGTATAATAATATCGGTCTCTCCGAACCAAATGCTTTACTTTTAGATTATTGAAGGCCTATCGTACTCTTTTACGCCTTTAATTATTTTAAAAGGCCGTGCTCTGGGAAATTCCACCAACCATAGTGGACAAAGAGTACGATAGGCCTTCAATAATCTAAAAGTAAAGCATTTGGTTCGGAGAGACCGATATTATTATACATATACATATTACCGAACGTTAAAATTTTGGAACAAATAACTCGCGATACGGTCTAAAAATTCGCGCTCTGGCTGGTGGCTTTTCCCACCACCAGAGGGAGACGACTATCTCTCTACACTCGTTGGAGAGATTGTCGTCTGTTTTCTATATATATAGCCGCAGAACATCTTGCTGGCGTCGCATATCATCTTGCGACAGGCGTCTAAGGTAAGATCTCCAGTTCCTTACTGAGGAGTCCAAACTGGAGATCGAGGACGAAACGCCTTTAATTATTTTAAAAGGCCGTGCTCTGGGAAATTCCACCAACCATAGTGGACAAAGAGTACGATAGGCCTTCAATAATCTAAAAGTAAAGCATTTGGTTCGGAGAGACCGATATTATTGTACATATACATATTACCGAACGTTAAAATTTTGTAACAAATAACTCGCGATACGGTCTAAAAATTCGCGCTCTGGCTGGTGGCTTTTCCCACCACCAGAGGGAGACGACTATCTCTCTACACTCGTTGGAGAGATCGTCGTCTGTTTTCTATATATAGCCGCAGAACATCTTGCTGGCGTCGCATATCATCTTGCGACAGGCGTCTAAGGTAAGATCTCCAGTTCCTTACTGAGGAGTCCAAACTGGAGATAGAGGACGAAACGCCTTTAATTATTTTAAAAGGCCGTGCTCTGGGAAATTCCACCAACCATAGTGGACAAAGAGTACGATAGGCCTTCAATAATCTAAAAGTAAAGCATTTGGTTCGGAGAGACCGATATTATTATACATATACATATTACCGAACGTTAAAATTTTGTAACAAATAACTCGCGATACGGTCTAAAAATTCGCGCTCTGGCTGGTGGCTTTTCCCACCACCAGAGGGAGACGACTATCTCTCTACACTCGTTGGAGAGATCGTCGTCTGTTTTCTATATATATAGCCGCAGAATATCTTGCTGGCGTCGCATATCATCTTGCGACAGGCGTCTAAGGTAAGATCTCCAGTTCCTTACTGAGGAGTCCAAACTGGAGATCGAGGACGAAACGCCTTTAATTATTTTAAAAGGCCGTGCTCTGGGAAATTCCACCAACCATAGTGGACAAAGAGTACGATAGGCCTTCAATAATCTAAAAGTAAAGCATTTGGTTCGGAGAGACCGATATTATTATACATAATTTTAAATTGGATTATATAAACAATTGCACGGCGAACACGTTAACAAATTATCTTATTTAGCGAATAAAATATACGTAATGATATTTTCTTGCAAACATTACTAATTAATAATCACAATAAGAATTATTGTAAATAAATGCAGATTAAATTAAAAATTGTTGTAGTTTAAAATATGAATTATTGTCAATAAATTGCAATTCAAACAATAAATACTGTAAATAAAATGCAATGCAAAAGAACAATTGTTATAATTAAATTGCAGTTCGAAATAATAATTATTGTAAAAAAAAGCGGTTGGTTCAGTAATTGAAATAATACTTTTTGCCTTTACTAATATTACAAAGCGCATAGATAGCCGAGAAGAATATACCTTAAGTATCCAAATATATATAGTGTTACGGGGTGGATACTGGGTAATATAAGGCCCCCAGTTAGGCCCAATCTGTTACAACTTACCAACCTAAGTGTACAGTACCACGATGCGGCCGGGAATCACTTTGATTCCCGTGCAATGCCGTTAACAACGCCAAACACTTTGTTTGGCTTTAATATCGTGTGTTGGGCCCTATGCCCAAAATTGCCAACTAGGATATACGCCGGAGAGGGCGGTATTCGTGGGATAGGACTATGACCGGTAAAACGTTATCAACAATCGAGATATTATGTTAATCGGCGAGAAAGATAGTCTCGCCAAGTCAATTTATTAAATAAGCAATCAAATAACAATAAATTAACTTTAACAATTTAAGGGGAGTCGTACCGATGACTACCCCCGAGGTCAGCGCGAAAACAAATCGTTAACACTTATTAATGGACGAGAAATTAGCAACCGATCCGGGAATGATCGGCTGCTTAACCTGATGGCTATGCGTCACGCCGTGTGACGTATGTACCTCTGTCGTAGGGAGCTCTGACGTAGTAGCTGCCTACGTCACGCGTGCCTTCTGTCGTGAAGTGGCTCCCGCAAACCACCGACCTGTCTACCCGGGCGGGATTTGTCACGAGAGGGGGAAAAAGAGGAACGCTTCCTCTCCTGGACCGTACCAGGTAAATCGGGATACGAAATGATAATCAGACACGCGGGTCTATATGTGGTGCACCACTTACCGCAAATCTCAGTAATTCGTATCGTCGGGAAGAAGGGGCTGGGTGATTGAGAGCTTGCCGACTCCTTGCTTCCTTCTTTTGGAACGGCGGTACGTGCTACTCCGCACGCTGACGTGCTGGTTGGTGGGGAGGAATCACTCACACCCAGATACAAAACACACCGACTCTTTAGTTCCTTTTATTAACTTTAAAAAGGTCGGACCGGCTTCGGCACCACGTTGTCTCACCGTGCGCGCGCGAACGCTATACCTTTCTTACTCTCGCGCACGATACTCGCGCGTTCCTGCACGCGCATCCTTCTCTATACTCTTTGCTCTTACTCACCTGATCGGTAACTTGCTTACCGTTATAATAGATATATATAAGTATATATATATATATACGTATATATATTTGATAAAGATTGAAGGTCTGCCTCGAAAGTAGGTAGCGGCGTCAAGTGGCTTGGTGATGTGCCCCTACACCTGCGGGTGCCGACGTTAGATGCATATGCGTTCGGAGCTCGATGATTGCCAGATTATGAAGTCGTACTTCCTTGACTAAGGCTCGTAGATACAAACGATGCATCTCGATTCCCGATTACAAGATCTCTCTCGACTTTGAATGCATATTTTTTTTTAAAGTCCGAGTAGCAGAGCTTCATCCTCGGATAAAAATAAAAGAGTTGACTGGCAGAGCTTCGCCTTACGGAAGCTTTAGACGAAAAACTAGGAGTGGCTGTGTCCGTTCTGGGTTCTCTTTATATACCCTAAAAATCTATACATCTGTCCTTGTCTTACACTTTACTTTAGATGGAAATTGCGTAATTAGTTCTCCGTTTTTTCTGTGCTTGCACTCGATTCTTCTGTATCGCTTCGTAGTTAATACGGAGAATTTACTACCCTCCTTTCTTCACTGCGACATTAACCAAAAAGCGGCTTCTTTTACTTGGCTATTTAAATTATTGATTCCTTCTAATGCTTGAGTTTTCTAGTCCATGTCTCTCATCGCCGGCTTTTTTCCGAGCATTGATATTATAGTGCAATATGCAAAAACTCTTGTGCAACACCTTCGTTTTGATCTCACTATCGGTAATTCCGCTTATATGCGTATTGGCTTTGAATAATATTTTAAACTCTACTTATAGGTCTCTTTTTCATTTGAAACTTTCGTAAATTAATCTGTCCCTTAGCTCTATAAATTAGGCTTTATATTACTGCATTTACTTAGAATCATTCTGTATCAACCTTCATTCGTCTTCATACTTTTTTTACGAAAAATAGTAATATAATTTTCGTCGTGATGCGACAATAGGAATATCTTATGATCGAGTATATTTAATAGAATATTATTTTTCTCTCGCACTAATGAGTCCTTATGCTTGCGTTCAACGATGCATGTTATATGCTAAACTTTATATGTTTAAAATATTTATGTTATGTTGTTGAAATTTGGTCATTTTTCGAGTCTTTTGAAAGAAATAACTGAGTTTGTCAGTTGGATTTCGAGTCTGGCGTCGTAAAAATAATTTCTCATGAGGACAATTATCCTCGCGTAGGTTGGCACATCTAGGACTCGAAAGTATCCAGTTGCCGGAAAAGGTTTCCACGAATAACTTTCTTTTCTGACTAAACGATCCACTAATCGATGGTCGCGTGAACTACTGTTTTGCAGAGTAGACTTACCAGCTATTTTTGTATTGTAGGAATAAAGAGTTGTCAGAGAGATAGATATCACAGAGGATAGAAAATTAAACAATTGTTAATAGTTGTGAGTCATGTGTATGTAACTATCATTTGGAGCACATGTGGGAAAAATATACATCTATGATATCTTTTGTTCTAAACGTAGATTCAAAGTGAAATGTTGGTGATATTATTGAATTATTATGGAATATTTAATTAAGTATTAAATTGAAGATGCCACCGTTGTGACAACGTTGTGGCGACGTTATTTTAGCAACATTCCAACGTTATGCAAGTTGCCACGTGGGAAATGTTCGTTGCTCTTCAACGTTACTTAAACGTTGTATCAACGTTGGTTTCCTCCGCGGCAATTTACAAAATATTAGCGGAAATTTTCCACGTTACAGCAACGTTTCTCCAACATTGCCGCAACTTTCATAACAACTTTGGAATGTTGCTAAAGTAATGTTGGCACACCGTTTCCACAACGTTGAATGCTGTTAGGAATAGCCGAAGGATATAACTCGAAAATAATTGAAGGTAACCGATATTTAAACTTAAATATTTCACATTGATCTACAAAAACAATTGTTCGCTTAAATATCGGTTTGACTGTTTATCTCCAATTATTTTCGAGTTATATCCTTCGGCTATTCCTAACAGCATTCAACGTTGCGGAAATGTTTGTCAACATTAATTTAGCAACATTCCAAAGTTGTTATGAAAGTTGCAGCTATTTTGGAGAAACGTTGCTGTTACGTGGGAAATTTCCGCTAATATTTTGTAAATTGCCGCGATGGGTGGAAACCAACGTTGAAACAACGTCAAAGTAACGTTGAAGAACAACGAACATTTCCCACGTGGCAACTTTCATAACGTTGGAATGTTGCTAAAATAACGTCGCCACAACGTTGGCATCTTCAATTTAATACTTAATTAAATATTCCGGTGATAATAATTAAATTTCGTAAACGGTGTATTAATTAAATTTTTAATTATATTTTTGTTTCCTTAGTTAAATATTCAGTTAAAAATATAGCTAATAATAACGAAATTATATAATTAAAAATTTGCTTAATAATAGTTACATTTTCATTTAAATATTTAATTAACTGAATTTGCAACTGCATTTTTGTTTTAAGGGCAACAAAACATTTACTTAAATATTCAGTTAAAAATATAGCTAATAATAATCAAATTTTTAATTAAATATTATTCTGAAAATTTGGAATCCTTGTAATTGAAAATTTAACTGATAATAGATACCTTTTTAACTAAATTATTAAGTAAATTTTTTAGTTAAATTTTCAGTTATTTTTTTTCGACCGGTTTCAGTCTCTTCCCGGTTTCCGTGGGAGACAGTTGATGATCGATCACCTGTGTCTAAAATTTCAAATTCTACGTACTTACAAGAAGACGACGATCTTGAGCGAGCACAAATAGCGACGATCCTGATAAAACGTGAACGATGATCATCCGAACGAGCGTAAGCGGCGGCGATCCGAATGAGCCTAAGCGGCAGCGATCTGGGCGAGAGTTTTCGGTGGGACGACGATTTCACGGCGAGTGCAAGTACGAAGGTATCGAACCGGAGCGGCGAGCGCCAGCGACCAAGATGACGATCCATGCGGGGAGCGTAAATGGAAAAGGCGACGAAGCGAGCGGCGAGTTGTTGCAACGGGGACGACGAGGAATTTGATGATTGCACATGGGTGCATTGCAATTTTGATTTTGGGCGGGCCGGATGAGAAAGGGATTTCTTTCGATTTGCGTCCCGAGCGTGGTCAGGGGGCCAGACGATAAAAGGGTCTATTTCTTTTTCTCTGCCTTTTGAACGAGGTTAGGCAGGCCAAATGCCTAGAGAGTTATTTTTTGTCTATAAGTTCAATAAAACGTTAATGAATTTTTCATTGCCCACTATGGGACGTTCAAGATTGTGTTAAGGATTGACAATCCCGCACAATAAATCATAAATCACGACATTTGTCTATTGAGATAAACACATTGCCGATGTCACATACGTATATGTAAATTTGAACCTTTTATTCATTCATTGTTTCTTTCATAACTTTTTTTTTTGTTATTCGATTGAATTCTTCATTTTGACTGTGTATTAATTATTCTGTTCATTCAATAAATTAAGGGTTTTTATGCCATCAAGGCTTTTCCCTTCCAAAAATTTATGTTTTATTTATTTATATCATTTTCTTTATCATTGTGCAAATTAATTTCAAATTATCAACGGATCATCTAAGATTATGAAACAAGCAATATGAATAGTGCATAAACATAATTTAAAATCTGCTGATATAACAATCTCATTTTTAATGTAGTCATATCTTAAATATGCCAGTTCTAAACCTGAAATTGTAGAGAAAAAAAATGTTATATTTTATAGCCTCATTATTCTCATATAATTCTCATTAATATATAATTTTATAAGGGGATGTCGGAGCTATAGCCTCCATCAAAAGCCGCTCGATCTCACGGCTTCGAATGGCGCTGTAGTCAGGTGTCGATTTCTACGTTAAACGTACTTAAAACATAAATTATAAATTTTACAGCTACATAGAGCCGTTGAAAGATACTTTCCCCCCTAGCTATGACTAAACTTAAGGTAATTATAATATTACTCTTGGCAGCAAATGTTTATTTTTTTAAAGAAATGTGAAATACGTTGCGTGTAGCATTACCGCAGATATAGATTCATTGAATATGAGACGTATTTCACATTTCTTTAAAAAAATAAACATTTGCTGCCAAGAGTAATATTATAATTACCTTAAGTTTAGTCATAGCTAGGGGGGAAAGTATCTTTCAACGGCTCTATGTAGCTGTAAAATTTATAATTTATGTTTTAAGTACGTTTAACGTAGAAATCGACACCTGACTACAGCGCCATTCGAAGCCGTGAGATCGAGCGGCTTTTGATGGAGGCTATAGCTCCGACATCCCCTTAATGAGGATTGGCATTAAACCAATTTTCAGTATAATCATAAATTTTACATTAAGTTAGCAAGTACGTAACTAAACTTATGCATAAAAAACTGCATCTTTTAAAACTTAACATAATATTGATTGTAATTGAATAATATTATAATTAATACATTAGTTATGTATTACAAAGTACATCGAGGCATAGCGAGCGATGACGTTATGGGTTACCACCTGCACATTATCGACGCATATACATGAAATGTAAATAAATTCTATTTCTAATACTGGTGCGATTAATGCATAAAGCATGTTAAAAGTTTGCAAGTCTATTCTCAAATAATAAAAATATAAAGATGGATCATTTGTCAATAAAATGAGTAAGTTCTCGCTGTCACCAAAGAAATGCCGCTCTTGCACAGTAAATGCAGGTCTTACCCACATAAATCTATGATTATTACGAAGTCTTTTTTTTGTCAACAAGCGATGCAATAAAAATAATTTACAAATTTTAACTTTAACTAATTTTCGTTCTTGATTTAACATACGTTTATTTACAGTACACCACATCTAAATATTGAAGAGGTGCCTTTCAGTTGTCTATTTTGTGCTTTTAAATATGTAAACACTGTTGACGTTAAAATGACAGTACATGAACTAATCTGCTAGCTAATCGCAATACGTGTGCCGCACTCGTTTGGGTACCCTGTTCACATGGACATCACGGTATAGGAGCTAAAACGCTTCAAAAATTTAATTTCGTAGTTACTAAAATTACTTTGAAAATTATAATACCAATTGAAGTATATTGTTTTCAGAATTGTGATATCTTGAGGTATAATAATAATCACAATAATTATTATATCAATACAAGTTTATTATTGAATTTGTGTTCGCAACAGCATTTCCTTTAGTATTGTTAATACCTACCATTCTGTTAACAATCTTGAATCCATTGCCATCTCTATACCTGCTTCCCGAAGAGAACTCCTTGACGTCTCTGCATACAGACCCCCTAACTCTCCCTTCAATTTTACCCACCTCAACAAATTTCTAAACTCATTCTCCTCTTCTAAATCCAACTTTCTAACTGGCGACTTCGATCGCCATAACCCTGCCTGGGGCAGTAGCTTCACCTGCAGTCTTGGTGACCACATCCTTTTCTCCTTTTCTGATCACAATCTTCTTCCCATCAACGCAGGCTCCCCTACCTATCTTAACAGGCGCAATCCTACGAATTCTTCTTGCATCGACCTCACGTTTGTCTCTCCCTTTATCTCCTCTCCATCTGTTCTTGGTCCGTTCTAAAGGATAATCTCCTGAGTGATCATTTACTCATTTCCTCCTTTCTCGGGATTCCCGTTCCCTCCTCTTCTCACCGCTCTCACCGTCCCAACTACCGCCGGGTTCTACCCAAGGGTTGGGCGGCATTTGTGGAGTCGCTGTTGTCCTTCTCCCTCGACAGCGTTCCCTCGGATGCCTGCCCATCTCTCAAATACGAGGTTCTCACCTCTGTCATTGTCCAATCCATCAAGGGCTTTGTTCCCTCACCCCGCTCTCCTGGTAAACGACCTAAACCTCCTGAACCTCCCTGGTGGAACGAGGACTGCTCAGCAGCCGTATCCGCCAGAAAAATAGCTCTTAAGAAATTTCGCCGTAATCCTAACCTATATTCCAAACTCCTGGCTGCAGAAGATCTGGCTAGTTCCACTTTCTCCCGAGTCAAAAAACTTTCCTTTCAAGAGGCTTGCGCCTCCCTTACTCCTCGCTCTGATCCCACCACTTTCTGGAATCTGGTTCAAAGATTCAAGCACCGCAACCTTGGCCCTTCCGGCGCCCGTAACAACGTAGCTGTTATTAACAAGCAAATGGACCTGATTTCTTCTATCTGCCCACCTTCTTGTTTTTTCCCTAACTTTCCATCCGTTTTCTTTCCGTCCCAACTTACTCTCGGCTTTTTCTGCAAACCCTTCTCTGATTCCGAACTTGCCATTGCTGTCGACAAATATATTGTCAAACCCAAATCCACTCCTGGTTTAGACAAAATTGACAACTTCCTTATTTCTCGCCTTCCAGAAAATATCTTTGACTCTCTTCTTTCCATTTTCTACGAACTCTTTTCAAAGAGAACTTTTCCTTCCTCCTGGAAGGAATTCCTTGTGTTTTCATCCCTAAAGGCAATACAGGCAAATTTCACCCCATCTCTCTGGCTCAATCTCTCCTTAAAATTTTCGAGAGGATGGTTCTTCGCAGGCTCAACTGGTGGCTCGAGAGGAGTGAAATCCTCCAATTCTCAAAATTCCAGTTCGGTTTTCGAAGAGGCAAGTCCTGTCTTGACAACCTCTCTATCTTTACCTGTTCCATTTACTCCAGCTTTGTTGTGAAATCCTACACCGCTGCTCTCTTTCTAGGCAATAAAAGTGCTTTCGATGGCGTTGACCCTAGAACTCTAGTCCACATTCTCCCCAACCTTGGCCTTCCTTGGCAAATCTGCAAATGTTTTTATAACATCACCTCCTCTAGATCAATCTTCTTTAATGTCGGCGGTGACCTCCAGGGCCCCTTCGAGACACTACAGGGTGTCCCCCAGGAATTCGTCAGCAGCCCTACCGCCTATAACATCTTTACTCACTAACTACCCGTTCACCTCGAACCTAACTGCCAGTATCTCTGCTTTGCCGACGATGTTGCTCTCTTCATCTCGTCTCCCAACCTGAATTTCTGTCTTTCTGTTCTCCAGAAGAGCCTCCTCAAACGAGCTCGCTACTTTCATTCTCTGGGACTATCGATCGCTTCAGAAAAAACCCAACTTATTATTTTTTCCCACAATAACATCGACACTTCCTCTGTCTCCATTATCCTTGACAACGTCACCATTCACTCCTCTTCTCAAGCCAAACTTCTAGGCATCACTGTCGAGTCTAAACTTTCTTGGTCTCCTCAGCTAAACCACCTTATCAATAAATGCACTCCCTACACCAACCTCATCCGCAGCCTCTGTGGCACTTGGTGGGGCGGCCACCCACAGTCTCTACTTTAAATTTACAAAGCCTTCATTCTTGGCTCCTTGGACTACGGTTCCACTGTTTTCCTTCCTCGCGATAAATCTCTCCGTGACAAACTCGGGGTTGCTCAACGCAAAGCCCTCAGAGCTTGTCTAGGCCTTCGCCACACCACTCCCAACCACATAGTTTATGCAAAATCCTGTAAACTCCCTCTATATCTCCGTCCCTACAAGCTTGCTAGTAGGTTTATTCTCAGGGCTTTCGCCGTTAAGAACAATCCCACGGTGGAAACCATTGAATCTCTCCTCTCCCTCCTCAACAACCATAATACCCTTAATTAACTTGAGGTTCCAATCCTACGCGCCTTTGGCCGCCTCAAGAGACTACGTCACCTCGTTCACTCTTCGGATGTCCTTCTCTGTTTCTCTTATCCCCTCGACTCACAACTCTTTTCCCCAAAAGTTTCTACCAACTCTGGCCGCAAAATCAAACATTCCCCCAATCCCGTTAACGAATTCTATCGCCTTCCCTGTCAAAAATATACAGCTGTAAAAATAACTGGAAATACAGGTGTAAATCCATGTAATAATACAGCTGTATTGGAGTGGATTTGCCTGGATTTATTAACTGGATTTACAGGTGTAAATCCATGTAATATTAAATGGATTTACAGGTGTAAATCATGTAATATTAAATGGATTTTTTAATTTTACAAATGTTTTTTTATTTAGATTAACATACGAACAATTTTTTACCGATAAAATAGGAATTTTTTATACTGCACTACCAATATTCTAGGTATAAAAAATATCTATTTTATTCCTATATGTGTAACGTTTTTTGGTCCCTAAATATAACATTAAATATGGTCTATTGGGATTCGGCATTTTCTACCTATAAAGTAGTTATAAGTTTGATCTTATATTTTTCAGGCTTATAAATTACTTAAACGTTATTACGTTATAGTCAGAAACAATATTTTATTAATATACAATAGTTTACCTATCTCATAAATTGAGCAATCAGGATTTTTAAAGCATTTTTAAAGAATACAAAAATAATGCAGAAATTAAAAAGTATTTATATATACATAACTCAAAAAAAATTTGAAAAGAATTTCTCTTTCGAAACCTTATTATTATTTTTAATTAACTTATATTTATTTTTATATTGTTTTAGTTTATATATTTACACTAATTACATATATTTGACGCAGAAAAACGCTGAAAAAATTTTTGCCCTAACCGGGAATCGAACCCCGCAACGCACGCACCAAACGCAAACGCTCTATCCACTAAGCTAACGCAACGCTTACATATGCAAATGTTTGGAACTTGTATATACAGATCATCCCTGTATTAATATCTTAATAATTGTTATTTATTCTTTGATCTATATACAGAAGATGTTAGGCAGTAAATAACTAATTTAAATAATGATGGTCTTACCGATGTCTACCAAAGAGATATCTTCTTCCTTTTTTCTATATTATTATAATTTCTTAAAAGCATATGAATACTTTTATAATACTTATTTATACCCTAAAACATAATATATTATTTTGCTACTATATGTAAAAGGGCATTCTTCTAATATAAATTTATTTACAAATAAATAAATAAATAATACTAATTTTTAAATTCAAACTATTTATTTAAAAATAATATAGAAAGTTTCTAGGTATTTAATAGTTCTATTTTTAATACCTAGTTAGTAGCTATTATTTATACCTAGTTTCTACCTATTAAAAATAGTGTTTGTATATATAAGAAAAAATTTTAACAATTTATTTAAGTAAATAATTATACATTAAATGTATATTGACAATACATATTTTTAATTTTTTGAACTTTAAAAATTAAATTTTAGGTTATTTTTACAAATATTTTTTCTGGCTTTTTTATAGATATAAAAACTAGTGTTAAATTTAATAGCATATTTTGTGTCTATTTTTTGGCTATTTAATATAGTATAATTATTTTATACCAATAAAATAGGTATTTAATCGACATTTTCTACAAAATATTATGATTTCTATATTTTATACCTATAAACTACTTTGGTGACTATAAAATATTTCTGAATTTCCACCAGGGAACCTTTGATCGATTTTAAACGCAATTTAAAGCTATATTATTATTAAAAAAGTGCCCCATTCGATGAATTATATTTTTATATATATTTTAATTATTTATAGGTGTATTTAAAGCTGTATTTTAACAGGGATTTTTAGTTGAATAACTCATTCGTGCTTCTTAATGTATTTATACGGCTATATACACGTATTTGTTCAGTTATGTCAAAAATATACAGCTGTAAAAATAACTGGAAAAACGATTGTAAATCAATGTAATACATTTTTGAGTAGACTTATATAAAATTTTTTTATTTAAAAGTAATTACGTAACTAATAACTTATATGCACTTATAAAGTTTCTTAAGTGTGTTCCTTTTGACGAATAAAAAAAAATTTGGAACAAAAGTTATCTTTAATTCTTATTCCCTTCTTTTTTTTACTTTAAGTTTCTAGGTATTTAATAGTTCTATTTTTAAGCTATTATTTATACCTAGTTTCTACCTATTAAAAATAGTGTTTGTATATATAAGAAAAAATTTTAACAAATTATTTAAGTAAATAATTATACGTGAAATGTATATTGACAATATTATATTTTTAATTTTATGAACTTTAAAAATTAAATTTTAGGTTATTTTTACAAATATTTTTTATGGCTTTTTTATAGATATAAAAACTAGTGTTAAATTTAATAGCATATTTTGTGTCTATTTTTTGGCTATTTAATATAGTATAATTATTTTATACCAATAAAATAGGTATTTAATCGACATTTTCTACAAAATATTATGATTTCTATATTTTATACCTATAAACTACTTTGGTGACTATAAAATATTTCTGAATTTCCACCAGGGTTTCTATATTATTTTTAAATAAATAGTTTGAATTTAAAAATTAGTATTATTTATTTATTTATTTTTAAATAAATTTATATTAGAAGAATGCCCTTTTACACATAGTAGCAAAATAATATATTATGTTTTAGGGTATAAATAAGTATTATAAAAGTATTCATATGCTTTTAAGAAATTATAATAATATAGAAAAAAGGAAGAATATATCTATTTGGTAGACATCGGTAAGACCATCATTATTTAAATTAGTTATTTACTGCCTAACATCTTCTGTATATAGATCAAAGAATAAATAACAATTATTATGATATTAATACAGGGATGATCTGTATATACAAGTTCCAAACATTTGCATATGTAAGCGTTGCGTTAGCTTAGTGGATAGAGCGTTTGCGTTTGGTGCGTGCGTTGCGGGGTTCGATTCCCGGTTAGGGCAAAAATTTTTTCAGCGTTTTTCTGCGTCAAATATATGTAATTAGTGTAAATATATAAACTAAAACAATATAAAAATAAATATAAGTTAATTAAAAATAATAATAAGGTTTCGAAAGAGAAATTCTTTTCAAATTTTTTTTGAGTTATGTATATATAAATACTTTTTAATTTCTGCATTATTTTTGTATTCTTTAAAAATGCTTTAAAAACCCTGATTGCTCAATTTATGAGATAGGTAAACTATTGTATATTAATAAAATATTGTTTCTGACTATAACGTAATAACGTTTAAGTAATTTATAAGCCTGAAAAATATAAGATCAAACTTATAACTACTTTATAGGTAGAAAATGCCGAATCCCAATAGACCATATTTAATGTTATATTTAGGGACCAAAAAACGTTACACATATAGGAATAAAATAGATATTTTTTATACCTAGAATATTGGTAGTACAGTATAAAAAATTCCTATTTTATCGGTAAAAATTTGTTCGTATTTCCACCAGGGTTGTATGTTAATCTAGATAAAAAAACATTTGTAAAATTAAAAAATCCATTTAATATTACATGATTTACACCTGTAAATCCATTTAATATTACATGGATTTACACCTGTAAATCCAGTTAATAAATCCAGGCAAATCCACTCCAATACAGCTGTATTATTACATGGATTTACACCTGTATTTCCAGTTATTTTTACAGCTGTATATTTTTGACAGGGTTTTTCAAGATCGTCTTTCCTCCTCGGTCGCCTTCTACACTGACGACTCTAAATCTGCCAAGGACTCCTACGTAGGTTTAGGCATTCACTGCCCTAACCTCAACTTAAATCTCCGATACAGGATCTCTTCCTACGCCTCCATTGCCTCTGCCGAAGCCCTTGCCGTCCAGTTGACCCTCGAACATATCGAACTCCACAACATCCCCAACTGCATCATCTTCACCGAATCTCTGAGTATACTTCAAGCTATCTCTAATCTTCACGAGTACATTCAGTCCACCATCCCTTCCATTTAAAGTAAAGATTCGCCTTGCCTGGATTCCCAGACATCTATGCATTCCAGGCAATGAGAGGGCTAACCTTCTTGCCAAAGAGGCATCTATCGTCGGCACCTTTCTTGACCTTCCCCTCGCTTTTTCTGATTTCTTTCCCTTCTGCCTTTTTCGCTTGCGTGCCGATTTCAATAATTATTTGAACCACTATTGTACTAATACTGGCTGTTTATACTTCTTAAACTATCGCCTTGTTTCACCTAAACCTTGGTTTCACTCCAAGCCCCTCGATCGCGCCTCTATTACTACCTTCTGCCGCATGCGCAGCAATCATTACGGACTCGCCCACAGCCCCTTCCGTAAAAACTTGGTTGACTCTCCTCTTTGTCTTAGCGGCGAAGATAAGAAAGATCTCAATTTCGATATCTCTTCTTTTCTCTCTAATCCCCGCTCCGACATCATTGAGGTGTTCCTTCGCTTGCTATCCGACTGCAACCTCAAACTTTGATTTTTTCGCCTACCACATCTCTTTTTACGCATGCTTATTCGGTCTCATTCTCTAAATTTCCTTCACCGGAGATCGGTGTCTCCTAGCCTCCTTCCCGCGGGCCCGATGTTTCCCCTCCCGAGTGCCGCCCCCGGTTGGGGGAACATCGGGCCCGCGGGAGGGTCCCTTGAGGCACCTCCCGTTTTTTCTTTTTTCAGAATGTCGACCGTTGCCGCTTCGTAACTCCGATTTTGCATCTTACCGATAGTAGGATTGCGCATGCGCTGCATGCCAGCCGCTTGTTGATGGCCGTACAAACATCTGGTGCCACATAACACAAATAGAATAGAATAGCTCTGATTGGATGTTTCGAATACGCAACTTTCTAATACGTAGCATTCTATCGTTTCATGTGTCCGCTCCCTCGAGGATATAGATGGAGAATGGGAATATCAGTTTCAGTGTTAGCCGTTTCAATGGTAGCATTTTATGAAATTGTAGCTTATACCTTAATATAATTCTTTGAGTTCTTTACTTATTTCTCGTACAATGACTAATGAATTTACTTCGCTAATAATAGTTTAAATTGCCGGAATACAGAAATTTTAACTAGTTTATAATTTTTAAAGAAAATATTCAATAATGGAGTGTTTAATAGGAATACAATTTGAAGATTTTGTGCTTGTTGCTGCTGACATGACGAATGCTACATCTATTATGGTTATGAAAAGCGGTACTATGTCAATTGTTCAATTATTAAGTCTAACCTAGAACGTACTTACATTTATTTAATTATATTCAATAGTTTATGAATTTTTTAAATTAAATGATCTTTATATTTACTACATTTTATTTACAATTATGAATTATTTGATTATCTATATTTGCATAAAATATTTTATCTATTGTAGATGAGCATAAAATTCATAAATTGTCAAACAAGATTGTTATGGCTGCATCTGGTGAAAGTGGTGATGCTACACAATTTTCTGAATATATAGGAAAAAACTTACAATTATACAAAATGAGGAATGGATATGAATTATCTCCTAAAGCTGCTGCTAATTATACTAGAAGAAATTTGGCAGACTATCTGCGTTCTAGAACACCATTTTTTGTTAATATGCTCATGGCTGGCTATGATGACAAAACTGGTGCAGAATTATATTTTATTGATTACTTGGCTTCATGTGTCAAAGTTCCTTATGCCTGTCACGGTTATGGTGGTTTCTTCTCGCTTACGATTTTGGATAGATATCACAAAACAAGTAATTACGATTTAATATTATTTTATCCAAATCTTAATATTAATGTATAGTACTATATTTATTATAAAAAAAATTTTTATTGTCAGTTTTAAAATATTCAAATTTATTTATTAATAGAAGTATACAAATTTGATTAAAATTTTAAGACTGTTAATTACAATTTTAATAATTTTAAAAGAAAGTAAGAGTGGGCTAGTAGTCTTCGTATCATGTGGTAGGTAACCCTAGCTCAGGAACATGCCAGTTGAGCACTCAGGCATTCACCCATTGTGCTATATCTCCATTCCATATCCACCCTACTACTCTTTAAAAGTTACAATATTAGTACAATAATCTATATTTGCCGATGTTTTAGACACTTTTAATATTCCTTTTCAAGGTTTATGAACTTTGATCATGTTTTTTTTTTATAAAAGTCTTAATTAATAATGAGGTTTACTGTTCATTCCCTTCATGATGATCATGTGTATGAACAGTTGAAGATTTTCTTAATTGTTTAAGCCTTGAAAATAGATGTTATACGTGTTGAATACATAGGTAAAGATAAATATAATTATGCAATAAATTATCTTTATAAAATAAGTGTACTTAAGATACAATCAGTAGGATGTCAAAGTTTCAAAATTACAACATTGTTTTTATGTATTGACTAGAAAAATAAAATCAATTATATTCATCTGCATCATCATGCGAATTAAAAAGCAAATCAACTTTGACAGAGATCTACACTGTTTCTTCAAGTACATCTACATCAAAAACATTAATTGAATAAATTATTAATTTGGTATAATTATCATCAGTACTCAAGATTCATTTTAGTCCTATTATCAATTCCAATTTATAGTCTGACACAGTATTGGGTATTTCATTCTTATATTTTTGCTTTTCAATTTTACAATATCCCAATGGTTGTACACTAATTTAATACCAAGTATATAGAAGTATTTTTGATATGTTTCCTTTTCATACACCTACAGTAATGCATATATTTATTTCTTTATTTAATTCTAATCAAATAGCATATGATATTCATCAACTGTAGTAAACTTGACACCACTCCCTTACTTTCTGATATTTAATTGGTTTCTTAAATTATGTATTTACCTTTAATTTTAAAAGGTTTCTTTATTAGTTCATGCTATTTTAGTTATGTATGTTAAAGAGATGACACTAAAGTTGAAATTTTACTGAAAATTTCTTAAATGTATTACACAATTTCTATTTTAATAGTGTTTTACTTTTATATCAAATTCAGAATTTCTATATAGTTTTAATAATTTCGTAAATAAAACACTTAAAATTAAACTAATGGTGCTCTTATCAATCAATACAGAAATCACCTGAGATTTAAACTCAAGATCTTAGTAGAGTTGCAATCTCATCACTGTACAGATTGAACCATCACTTGCTTCAATATTTTATCTCTTGTATATACAAACATTTAACATTTTTACATAAGTAGTTTTTAAAATTTTATATCCTCCAATATTTAATTATTTATTTAAATGTTTTACAGATATGTCTGAAGATGAAGCTTATGGTTTATTGAAAAAATGTATTCGAGAAATTCACAAGCGATTAATAATTAATTTGGCTAACTTTAAAGTACAAAAAGTTTCCAAGGATGGAATAACAGATTTACCATCTATAACTACTCAAAGTTTGGCTGTAGAAGATGCTACCAAAAAATGAATTATAAAACATAATTTAATTATTTTATATATAAATAAATTTTAAATATATTGAAACTATTAATTTCTTTTTATTTTTTTCTCAACTTACTTTGTTGTAAAAAAGAAATTCATATTTCAAATTTATTTCAATTAGTACATTTAGTGAGATAACACGTGAATGCCAACTGCAGTAAGTTACATCCAAGTAATGTATTTCACAAATACATAAATTTCTTTTTTTTTTAATTATATATCCTATTTTCTAAAAATAGATGAACCTGAAAGTGAAACAGAAAGTAAATAAGATTATTTTGATTGGCTGTTACGAATGTTATACGGTTGCTATAGGCATATCAGATTTTTGGACTTTCTAGGGGGAGGGGCCGAGGGGGGGGGGAAAGACTTAGCAAGGAGTTAAGGAGAAAGAGTGCGAATGACAAAGAGAGATAGATAGATATAGAGTTATATAATAGACGGAGGCACGAGTAAAAATTCATAGATATGCTCTGTAACCTCATAAGCATTTAAATGTCTAGCTATAATAATTTAATATTTATTTTTAAAACGGTAAAATTTAACAAAATATAAAAATAGAAAAAAAAACTTAACTTGCATACATTTTTTACTTTAAAAATAGTGCAATTTTCGTAATATATTTTAGATGTACAGGTAGGAAGTAATCAAAATTTTTCCAATTAAAAAATTTGACTAAAGGTAGTTGTAAACACTGTATAACAAAAATATTAGTAACCATCATCAACATAGAAATTTTTTTTTAAATTATAACAATGAGGAACTCGTGCCTACAATTTTATTTTAAAAATATTCTTTATTACCTTAGAAAAATTATGATAGTCATTAAATTAGTTGAATGTTTATCAAATCTTTTGCACTATAATGTATAAAAAATAAAATTAAACTAATTGCATTTTAAAATTAAAAAAACTAAAAAATATTTTTATAAGAAATTATTATTCAAAGTATTGATAGAATAGAAAACAAAATTATTTGATTATTATACATGATTTAGGGTACTATCAGTACTTTCACAGCCAGAGCTGCGTTACATTCACTAAAACTCAAAAGACTGTCAACTCACATTCATTAGCATTAAAAATGAACATGTTAATTAAACATGTCAATGATTCTTGTAGTATCACAATTATCTTGAATACGATATTTATTTTTCCTTTTTACTATCTGTTTGTGCAACTTCTGACTTTTTTTCTTCATCTGTTTCCGAAGGATGATCTTCATACCTGAAATTAATGTTTATTTTGTTAGAAAATATTTTTTTTTAATTTATAGTGATAAGATACTTTTCAATAACTTACGAAAATAAAGCCTTCAAATCCCCTTTTATAAGGGCTACTGAGAGAGGTGTTCCCATACAAGCAGGAACTAAATACAGGAGCGCAGGTTGAGCATGATTAAAAAGTTGCATAAACAGCAAAGTAGTTAATAGACCCATGAAATAAGCAAAAAATGTTGAATAAAAGTAAGTATTTGACTTCCTAGAAAGACTGTAGTCAAACCTAAGCAATAAAGCAATAAATATACCAGGAACAACAATATCACCTAAACCTAACATAGCAAAATTGCTACCATGAAGACCTTTCACTAATAAATCTTGAGGGAAAACTAATTTAATAGGAGCATCAAACGATTTTGCCACTGTGACCATAACGTTTGTCCCAAACACCCAAAATACATCGTAAACAAAAAGTCCACATAACAGAATGCATCCAGTTACTACATTATTTAAATGTAAAAGTTCCACTCCATTAATTGCAAATGCAATGCCAAATAAATTATTTGCAATCCAATGCTAAAAAAATGCACAAGGTTAAGAAGTTAAGTAAAACACAAATACATTAAGGGGATAAGCCTGTGTTAAAGTTGAAAAAAAGCTATTGAATATTAATGATTAATCATTTTTTTCATAACAATCGAAAACATTTCTTAATTTTTTAAACAAACTATATTATTATGAACTTTTCTCAGGAACCACTTCATCGAATAGGTTGAAATTTTAACAGTAACTTTTAAATATATAAACAACTGCTGAGTAATTTTTTTATATAAAGATTTAGACTTCTACTGAAATTCTGTTCCGCTAAAGTAGATTAAAATCATATTTAAAAGTTAGTCAAAATTTCAGCCTATGCGATAAAGTAGTTCCTAAGATATCCTGCGGTAGGTCCATTATGGGAAAAAATTAGAGTACAGAGTTTTATAATAATTTAAAATAGTTATGTTACATATAAATTGGCTAAAAAATTTTAAATAAAAGTTAATAATAATATAGTTTGTTTAAAAAATTAAGAAATGTTTTCAATTTTTATGAAAAAACTTATTTACTGTTAATATTAAATAGCTTTTTATTAATTTTAACACAGGCTTATACCCTTAAATTAAACTGTAATTTTAATATTGTAATAAAAAAATAAAAAGTATATTACCTTCTTTAATAGATACCAAGCACCAACCATAGAACAACATGCCAAACATACTAAATCATGAAGATTAAACTTATAATTAATAATATCATCATTATTCTCTGTAAGTCGAAGTTGATACTGTGTTTTAGGAATGGCAGCAGGTACCAAAGAGGATATGACTGGACTAAAAAATATAAAAGTCAAAAATACAAGCACTATTATATTAATTAATATATCTAATTTAGAGGATTGACAATGTATGTATATAATTTTCGTTTCTCTTACCTTGAAATATGGCAAAGGGCCAAAATGCCAAGAAAAAAAAAATATCCAGTAAGCAGGAGATTGATATACTCTTTAGAAAAAATCTACAATAAAGAATGCAATTAGTAAATATATCTATACACATATACATACATATTATATACATATATTATACATTATTTTTATATATTATATATATTTTATTTCTTTATTTCTTTATCAAACCCATTAATAATTACAGATTTATTACATCTGCAAACCCTGTAGAGATAAATATTTATATTTATACATATATTTTTTAAATCGCAGTATAAGTTGTATTACCTGGAAAAATATATACAATCCAAAAAGTGCAATACTAGAAATCAAGGGAAATATGAATGCATCCTTGCGAGACATAGTCTCTGGTTTCTCACCACTAGTTTCAAAATGTTTCTAAAATCAAATAAACAAACTAATAAAATTTGTGATAAAAGTCTAAAGTAATGTAAATACTTAATTTAATTTAATAAACAAAATGATGAATCAGTTTTGAGGTCAGTAAAACTAATTAACATAAGGAAAAAAAGCAGCAAAGAAAAGAATATTAAGAAATAAACATACATTGAAGAGTACAATTAAAATTAAAGAAAATTTAAATTATTATTAAATAGAGGAAGAATTATATTTATCAGATACACGAATTTACTAAAAAAAATTGAAACTAACCTGCAACTCCTTATGGTGCCTGACAGATCGGTAACTACCAAAGAATATAGATAGAACCGCCATAATAACGAGACTTCCATAAGCAATGGCCATTCCCTCGGGTGTTGAAGGCAATCTAGCAGTTGTATTCACATTTTCATTGACAGTTTCCATAGTTTGTTCGACTATCTCTTCTACCGTATCTGCCATATTGTACAAACACGCGCTATCCGTTCGTACTGATAATTAGAATTTGTATGTGTCATAAATGTCGTGTACTCAGATCGGCTTCGTGAAGCTGGCGCACAGAATTTTTAAAAATTAAATTAGGCAAATTTAGTAATTATAAATTGGTTGCGCGTCAAAAAATAATACAAAAACTTTATTAACATTTTCTTGCGCATCGCTTTACTTTATCCTAAAAAATTAAAAACATTTGGGGGCTAAAGCAGCAGCACCTATTTAATAACCAATTTTTTTTCAATTGCGGATTTATATATTTTAATAACTTTTTATACGGATTTCGCTTTCACATCTGACACGCAAACAGCACCCGTAGGGATAATTGCATTATTTTTTTATATTTTATGCATAGAAAATAAATTATTTAATTGCGGCATTGCGGGTGCCAAGTACGTTTCGTACTTTGAAATAGCTGCAGACCTGTTTCGTATTTCTCTATTCTACAGATCTGGAATGATTCGTTTACGTAACTATATGTAAGTCGGCACAAGGCATATTACTTTTAAGACTACTACCAGTTATAAGGTTAACTGTTTTGTTTTGCAAAAGTTTTTAATAAATTACAAATTGTGAGAGAGAAACTGTGTTGTACAGTAATTTGGGAAAAAGTTTGGAAGTATGTACATTATTTAAACAATGAGATTATTGTGGAATAAACTTTTATAGTTTATTAGTGCAAATCGTCTTTTACGTTCAAAGGTGCAAATATATGCAGTTTTTTGCAAGGCTATGAGGTGAATAATTATTTTAAAATAATTAACATTTTTACTTCTAGTTGATTAAATGTGTCTACTTTTAATTTAGGAAAATGTTAACTCAGAGGAGGGAAACACTATACGATGAGCATGGAGGCTCTAAAGTGTACAATCGCATAAGTTTCAGTATAAACAAATTATGAATTTGTTTAATAATATTATTTAAGCATACTTTTATAAAGTTACTTATATTGCACAATTTTTAAACATTTGTTTTATACAATTATTGATTTATTTATATAATTTAGATCTGAAGATGCAAATAGCTATGAATACGCTTCGACAAAGGAGCACTGCAGGAAGTTTGGACTATACGGGTGACGACTGGACCAGCGAAGGATAAAGAATGCAATTAGTAAATATATCTATACACATACATACATATTATATACATATATTATACATTATTTTTATATATTATATATATTTTATTTCTTTATTTCTTTATCAAACCCATTAATAATTACAGATTTATTACATCTGCAAACCCTGTAGAGATAAATATTTATATTTATACATATATTTTTTAAATCGCAGTATAAGTTGTATTACCTGGAAAAATATATACAATCCAAAAAGTGCAATACTAGAAATCAAGGGAAATATGAATGCATCCTTGCGAGACATAGTCTCTGGTTTCTCACCACTAGTTTCAAAATGTTTCTAAAATCAAATAAACAAACTAATAAAATTTGTGATAAAAGTCTAAAGTAATGTAAATACTTAATTTAATTTAATAAACAAAATGATGAATCAGTTTTGAGGTCAGTAAAACTAATTAACATAAGGAAAAAAAGCAGCAAAGAAAAGAATATTAAGAAATAAACATACATTGAAGAGTACAATTAAAATTAAAGAAAATTTAAATTATTATTAAATAGAGGAAGAATTATATTTATCAGATACACGAATTTACTAAAAAAAATTGAAACTAACCTGCAACTCCTTATGGTGCCTGACAGATCGGTAACTACCAAAGAATATAGATAGAACCGCCATAATAACGAGACTTCCATAAGCAATGGCCATTCCCTCGGGTGTTGAAGGCAATCTAGCAGTTGTATTCACATTTTCATTGACAGTTTCCATAGTTTGTTCGACTATCTCTTCTACCGTATCTGCCATATTGTACAAACACGCGCTATCCGTTCGTACTGATAATTAGAATTTGTATGTGTCATAAATGTCGTGTACTCAGATCGGCTTCGTGAAGCTGGCGCACAGAATTTTTAAAAATTAAATTAGGCAAATTTAGTAATTATAAATTGGTTGCGCCGTCAAAAAATAATACAAAAACTTTATTAACATTTTCTTGCGCATCGCTTTACTTTATCCTAAAAAATTAAAACATTTGGGGGCTAAAGCAGCAGCACCTATTTAATAACCAATTTTTTTTCAATTGCGGATTTATATATTTTAATAACTTTTTATACGGATTTCGCTTTCACATCTGACACGCAAACAGCACCCGTAGGGATAATTGCATTATTTTTTTATATTTATGCATAGAAAATAAATTATTAATTGCGGCATTGCGGGTGCCAAGTACGTTTCGTACTTTGAAATAGCTGCAGACCTGTTTCGTATTTCTCTATTCTACAGATCTGGAATGATTCGTTTTACGTAACTATATGTAAGTCGGCACAAGGCATATTACTTTTAAGACCTACTACCAGTTATAAGGTTAACTGTTTTGTTTTGCAAAAGTTTTAATAAATTACAAATTGTGAGAGAGAAACTGTGTTGTACAGTAATTTGGGAAAAAGTTTGGAAGTTGTACATTATTTAAACAATGAGATTATTGTGGAATAAACTTTTATAGTTTATTAGTGCAAATCGTCTTTACGTTCAAAGGTGGCCAAATATATGCAGTTTTTTGCAAGGCTATGAGGTGAATATTTTTAAAATAATTAACATTTGTACTTCTAGTTGATTAAATGTGCTACTTTACTTTAGGAAAATGTTAACTCAGAGGAGGGAAACACTAACGATGAAGCATGGAGGCTTAGAAGTGTACAATCGCATAAGTTTCAGTATAAACAAATTATGAATTTGTTTAAATATCTATTTAAGCATACTTTTATAAAGTTACTTATATTGCACAATTTTTTAAACATTTGTTTTATACAATTATTGATTTATTTATATAATTTAGATCTGAAGATGCAAATAGCTATGAATACCTTCGACAAGGAGCACTGCAGGAGTTTGGACGATACGGGTGACGACTGGACCAGCGAAGGATTAAGAATGCATTTGAGGGTAGCTGGCTCTTCACTTATTGATAGAAAGGTAACTTATATTTGGCTTATTTTTTCATTTTATGACAATCAAATTCTAATTATTTCATTTTCAATAATATTGAAGAACAAGATTGGCTCTATAACCGTTGTCACCTGTAATAGCTAATTTAGTGATGGAAAAGTTAGAGGGTATTGCTTTGTCGAAATTGAGTTTTGAACCAATGATTTTTAGTAGATTTTGTTGACTAGACATCTTTACGATAGTACCTGAATGTTTTGTTGATGAAATGGTTGATGTTTTTATATTCAATTCATGATAGAATTAAATTTACAGTAGAGGTTGAGATTGACCAAAGAATTAAATTTTTTAGATATTAAAGTTATTAGAGATGATAAAACTAAAGTTAAATTAAATTGGTATAGAAAGCCTACTGAATCGGGTAGATTTTTAAATTTCCATTCTCATCACCAGTTCAGTGACAAGATTGGTGCGTTGAAGGTGTTATTGACCGTGCCGTTGGACTGTCACACGGTGATTTTAGAAAAGTAAATTTAGATTTAGTTAAAAAAACTTTTGTTAATAATAATTATCCGATAGATTTGATTAATAGAGTGATTGAAGAGAGAGTGAATCAAATTTATAATAGTAAATTAAAAGTTAGAGTAGATATTAAAATTGATGCATTTGTTGTTATACCGTATGTTAGAGGTTTATCTGAAAGAATAAGAAAAGAATTTAAAAAACTAGATATTCAAGTTTTCTTTAGAAATATTAATAATTTAAGTTTTTTGTTTAATAATTGTAAGGATATAGATAGAAAGGATGATAAATCTGGAGTTGTTTATAAAATAAATTGTATTGATTGTGATAAATGTTACATTGGTCAAACTAGTAGATATTTGAAAAAGAGAATTTATGAACATAAATATAGTTTGAGGAGTGTATCTGTCACATCAGGTTTGAAGGAGCATTGTTTGGATTTTGTTCATTCATTTGATTTTAAAAATGTAGAAATTTTAGAACAAAATATTAGGAATAAATTTAAAAGAGAAAGTCTTGAGAATATTCATATATTTAAGAATGATAAGAATGTTAATTTAATGTTAGAGTCAAGTAAATTAAATAAGATTTATCATCCTATCTTAACTTAACTTAGTTTATTGGTGTGAATTTATTTAGGGTGGGTCCTTGGAGTGGGGAGGTTTTTTTGAGGGTTTAAATATCGTGTAGAATAGATTTTCATTTCAGTCCCTGATGAGGAGCAGCAGCGAGCTCGAAACGTCGGACATCATATTTGGGGTTAGTAGATTTTTGGTGCAGGGGGCAGTCAGATTGCTTTATTAATAATTTGTTTTTATGTTTAGTTAGTGTTTTATTTTTATATTTATATTTTTATTTTTATTTATATAATTTAGATCTGAAGATGCAAATAGCTATGAATACGCTTCGACAAAGGAGCACTGCAGGAAGTTTGGACTATACGGGTGACGACTGGACCAGCGAAGGATTAAGAATGCATTTGAGGGTAGCTGGCTCTTCACTTATTGATAGAAAGGTAACTTATATTTGCTTATTTTTTCATTTTATGACAATCAAATTCTAATTATTTCATTTTCAATAATATTGAAGAACAAGATTTGGCTCTATACCGTTGTCACCTGTAATAGCTAATTTAGTGATGGAAAAGTTAGAGGGTATTGCTTTGTCGAAATTGAGTTTTGAACCAATGATTTTTAGTAGATTTGTTGATGACATCTTTACGATAGTACCTGAATGTTTTGTTGATGAAATGGTTGATGTTTTTAATTCAATTCATGATAGAATTAAATTTACAGTAGAGGTTGAGATTGACAAAGAATTAAATTTTTTAGATATTAAAGTTATTAGAGATGATAAAAATAAAGTTAAATTAAATTGGTATAGAAAGCCTACTTGATCGGGTAGATTTTTAAATTTCCATTCTCATCACCAGTTCAGTGACAAGATTGGTGCGTTGAAAGGTGTTATTGACCGTGCCGTTGGACTGTCACACGGTGATTTTAGAAAAGTAAATTTAGATTTAGTTAAAAAAACTTTTGTTAATAATAATTATCCGATAGATTTGATTAATAGAGTGATTGAAGAGAGAGTGAATCAAATTTATAATAGTAAATTAAAAGTTAGAGTAGATATTAAAATTGATGCATTTGTTGTTATACCGTATGTTAGAGGTTTATCTGAAAGAATAAGAAAAGAATTTAAAAAACTAGATATTCAAGTTTTCTTTAGAAATATTAATAATTTAAGTTTTTTGTTTAATAATTGTAAGGATATAGATAGAAAGGATGATAAATCTGGAGTTGTTTATAAAATAAATTGTATTGATTGTGATAAATGTTACATTGGTCAAACTAGTAGATATTTGAAAAAGAGAATTTATGAACATAAATATAGTTTGAGGAGTGTATCTGTCACATCAGGTTTGAAGGAGCATTGTTTGGATTTTGTTCATTCATTTGATTTTAAAAATGTAGAAATTTTAGAACAAAATATTAGGAATAAATTTAAAAGAGAAAGTCTTGAGAATATTCATATATTTAAGAATGATAAGAATGTTAATTTAATGTTAGAGTCAAGTAAATTAAATAAGATTTATCATCCTATCTTAACTTAACTTAGTTTATTGGTGTGAATTTATTTAGGGTGGGTCCTTGGAGTGGGGAGGTTTTTTTTGAGGGTTTAAATATCGTGTAGAATAGATTTTCATTTCAGTCCCTGATGAGGAGCAGCAGCGAGCTCGAAACGTCGGACATCATATTTGGGGTTAGTAGATTTTTGGTGCAGGGGGCAGTCAGATTGCTTTATTAATAATTTGTTTTTATGTTTAGTTAGTGTTTTTTTTTTATATTTATATTTTTATTTTTATTTTTATAGATTCTTGGGGGTGATTATAAGTAGGGGCAATCTGATTGCCCATATAATTGACTGTAAGACCGATAAAAATATTAATTAATTTAGTTATACTACAGTCGACATAAGTAATATTTTATTAATTTGGCTCTATGCATGAGAACAAAAACCTGTTTTTCTCGCAGTTAATACTGTGACCCTGTTCTATTTCAACATTCCAATACCGATTATGAAATCACTTTTTATGCTTACAGGTCATAAGATTATCTATAAACCAATAGTCATGTCTTTATGTGCAGTAGTCAGCAAAAATAATATTTATGAGATTCTGAAGGATTTACCCATTTTCGACCAAATTGCGAAATTACGAAAAGACATTCTATTTGGAAGCTATCGACTGATAAATTACTGCACATTAAGAGGCATAACTTATACATAAGCGTACACCCCAATAGACAGAGTTGCACAGACAAAACTATCGTTAAAACTTGCTAACAGAAGACATATTTACATAATAGTGACGTGTACCTAAATTTTATGTAAAATTGTTAAAAAAAGTTGCAACAACTAATTGCTAAAATTTGCTAACGAATAAGACGCAGATTTAGATAATTTGTTATTTAACTCTGCTGCATGAGTTGATATAATTTTGGTATATATTTGCTAAGAAATATATCATAATCTGAGAAATTCTTTTTCAGCAAATTGGTAGCAAAATTAAATCAGTATGCTTACATAGTGCAGTATATTGCAACAAGATTTGATGATAATTGTTGCTATTTTGCTATCATGAAAATAATAATTTCAATGTATTTTTTATCAATCTCGAAATCGGTCAAGACCCAGGTCACATCAACGGCAATCAGAACGCAAGTCTGCATCTCGATCGTCGTCAACGACTTCCTTTTCAACGTCTTCCCCAAATAATAAATCAACTTTCAGATCTTCATCCAGATCTCCAACTGATGACATCTCGCCTAGAGTTAAAAATTGAACTATAAATTAAATTTTTTAGATATTAAAGTTATTAGAGATGATAAAAATAAAGTTAAATTAAATTGGTATAGAAAGCCTACTTGATCGGGTAGATTTTTAAATTTCCATTCTCATCACCAGTTCAGTGACAAGATTGGTGCGTTGAAAGGTGTTATTGACCGTGCCGTTGGACTGTCACACGGTGATTTTAGAAAAGTAAATTTAGATTTAGTTAAAAAAACTTTTGTTAATAATAATTATCCGATAGATTTGATTAATAGAGTGATTGAAGAGAGAGTGAATCAAATTTATAATAGTAAATTAAAAGTTAGAGTAGATATTAAAATTGATGCATTTGTTGTTATACCGTATGTTAGAGGTTTATCTGAAAGAATAAGAAAAGAATTTAAAAACTAGATATTCAAGTTTTCTTTAGAAATATTAATAATTTAAGTTTTTTGTTTAATAATTGTAAGGATATAGATAGAAAGGATGATAAATCTGGAGTTGTTTATAAAATAAATTGTATTGATTGTGATAAATGTTACATTGGTCAAACTAGTAGATATTTGAAAAAGAGAATTTATGAACATAAATATAGTTTGAGGAGTGTATCTGTCACATCAGGTTTGAAGGAGCATTGTTTGGATTTTGTTCATTCATTTGATTTTAAAAATGTAGAAATTTTAGAACAAAATATTAGGAATAAATTTAAAAGAGAAAGTCTTGAGAATATTCATATATTTAAGAATGATAAGAATGTTAATTTAATGTTAGAGTCAAGTAAATTAAATAAGATTTATCATCCTATCTTAACTTAACTTAGTTTATTGGTGTGAATTTATTTAGGGTGGGTCCTTGGAGTGGGGAGGTTTTTTTTGAGGGTTTAAATATCGTGTAGAATAGATTTTCATTTCAGTCCCTGATGAGGAGCAGCAGCGAGCTCGAAACGTCGGACATCATATTTGGGGTTAGTAGATTTTTGGTGCAGGGGGGCAGTCAGATTGCTTTATTAATAATTTGTTTTTATGTTTAGTTAGTGTTTTTATTTTTTATATTTTATATTTTTTATTTTTATTTTTATAGATTCTTCGGGGGTGATTATAAGTAGGGGCAATCTGATTGCCCATATAATTGACTGTAAGACCGATAAAAATATTAATTAATTTAGTTATACTACAGTCGACATAAGTAATATTTTATTAATTTGGCTCTATGCATTGAGAACAAAAACTGTTTTTCTCGCAGTTAATACTGTGACCCTGTTCTATTTCAACATTCCAATACCGATTTATGAAATCACTTTTTATGCTTACAGGTCATAAGATTATCTATAAACCAATAGTCATGTCTTTATGTGCAGTAGTCAGCAAAAATAATATTTATGAGATTCTGAAGGATTTACCCATTTTCGACCAAAATTGGAAATTAAGAAAAGACATTCTATTTGGAAGCTATCGACTGATAAATTACTGCACATTAAGAGGCATAACTTATACATAAGCGTACACCCCAATAGACAGAGTTGCACAGACAAAACTTCGTTAAAACTTGCTAACAAGACATATTACATAATAGTGACGTGTACCTAAATTTTATGTAAAATTGTTAAAAAAAAGTTGCAACAACTAATTGCTATAAATTTGCTAACGAATAAGGACGCAGATTTAGATTAATTTGTTATTTAACTCTGCTGCATGAGTTGATATAATTTTGGTATATATTTGCTAAGAAATATATCATAATCTGAGAAATTCTTTTTCAGCAAATTGGTAGCAAAATTAAATCAGTATGCTTACATAGTGCAGTATATTGCAACAAGATTTGATGATAATTTGTTGCTATTTTGCTATCATGAAAATAATAATTTCAATGTATTTTTTATCAATCTCGAAATCGGTCAAGACCCAGGTCACATCAACGGCAATCAGAACGCAAGTCTGCATCTCGATCGTCGTCAACGACTTCCTTTTCAACGTCTTCCCCAAATAATAAATCAACTTTCAGATCTTCATCCAGATCTCCAACTGATGACATCTCGCCTAGAGTTAAAAATTGAACTATAAATCAAATTGTTAAGAATCAAGTTTCATTCAAAAAGTTTATATCATGAATGAAAATTCTCTAAAGTATCTTTATATATATATATATATATATTATATATATTTATATATATATATATATATATATTATATATATATATATATATATATATATATTGTGACCCTGCACTGGGGATCAGGGTGCAGGTCAATTAGAGTCAATTAGTTACTATAAATAAAACAAGTATTATTATAATGAACAACTAAGTAGAAAGGTGGGCGCCAGCCGCGTTAACACGCGACGAATATCGATAACACGCGGGTTATCGTAATTCAGAAAAACTATTAGTATCGGATCGCTGTAAGGGAGAGGAAGGGGAAGGATAGGACGGACGGGATGCTCGCACGCACTATCTGCGGTACTCGGCGATACCGTCAGCAGGGGAGTATAATAGTACCACCCCCCTCCCAGCCGTGAATATATGATATTGTAAAAAAAAAAAATATACATCGATAGGGCCCTAATTGTACAGTTCATTAATAATATTTATTAAATTTGTACAGTTCTATGTTTGGCAGAAAAAAAATATTGAAAATCTGGTCAAATACAAAATGTTTAAACACGTGTAACTTGATCCTATAAGGTTTCTGAACCATTAAAATGCATAGAAAAATTGAACATTTTTTTCTTTAATTTGTACAATTCAATTTATTGATAATAATTATTAGTTTCATGCAAATCGATAAAAACAGTAAAAACTGCACGACTCCCAAGATGCAAGCATAATGCGCATGCGCAATCTAGCCCGAGCTAAGTGCAGCAGCTTTCGTAAGTATTTAATGTTAATAAAAGATTAAAATTAATTTTGATCTGTCGCATATTCGTTTAATCATTTGTCCCTTACTAATAATAATAAAATATAATATTGTCATCATAAAATTATATATATATATATATATATTGTAGCGAGTACTACCTTACCGACGGCCGATGGTATACTTATTGATTGTAAATAGCCACTGGATGGCGCCCTACTATTGTTTCCAGCGTAAACAATAGTTTGTAAATGATATATAAACATTCACAGTTCTTGCAGAGTAGGAAATTCTACCACCCCCCCTTCCAGCCGTAAAATATATGTTATTTTAAATAAAAAAATTGCAGCAAACTTGGTGCCACCTCAAACCAACCAGACTGGTACAGTGTGCAGGAAGATAAATATCGTGTTGTATGTAATTGTAATCAATTAAATTTGTTATTTAATTGAAAATAGTAAATACATTAAAATAAAGATTCTTTTAATAGATATGTATTATATGTATTATATGTACTAGTATGCTCTCTAGCATGCTGTTCAATAATTATAATAATTATTAATATAATAAATACAAAAAATATGTAAAAATGAAATAGTTTTTTTGTCATTAAACTCCTTTCTTTCATTTAAAATTAAAACATAAAATTATTGTTTCAACTGGAAACAATAGTAGGGCGCCATCTAGTGGTTTTACAATAAAGTTTCATCGGCCGTCGGTAAGGTAGTGAACTGCTTTTTACTCGCTATGTATATATATTTTATAATTTTATGATGACAATTTTATATTTTTATCATCATTAGTAACTTAAATTAGCTAATTAATTCATGATTAATTTATGGCCTTTTATATTAAATTAGATGTGAGGCGATTTTGTGAATACATTAACGGCTTAAACTTTAAAAATGTATGTAAATATAATACTTTTGAACGATTCAAATAATTACGATAAACGGAGTAGTATTTTTGTTGTCTAATTAGCATTTTTGAAAGTTGCCTCACTTAGTTCGGGCTGCACTGCGCATGCGCATTATGCTCGAAACTTGGGAGTCATTCTGTTTTACAGTTTTTATCGATTTAAGCCAAAACGAATAATTATTTACGATAAATTGATGATGTACAAATTAAAAAAAATAATTGTTCAATTTTTCTGTGCATTTTAATGCTTCATAAACCTTATAGGAGCCAAGTTACAAGCGTTAAAGTTTTTTGATTTTACCATATTTTCAATATTTTTTATGGGATATGTATAACTGTACAAATTTAATAAAGACTATTAATAAACTGTGCAATTAGGGTCTTATCGATGCTTTTATTGATAATTAGTCCGTTCAGGACGGCGGACCGTAGAGCTCTGACTCTCGGCGTGCTCGAGAGCCCCGTGTTCGTACCGCGCACCTGCGCAGTACGTACTCGTGCGCGGCACCTCGATCTCGCGTCGTGCGAGCGTGTCGAGTGCCGCAGTGTTCAGGCTGTATCGGTACGAATCGGCTGTATGGTGCTGTATGCCGTGATGACAACCTGGTGCTGCTGCCGTCTCGGAGACGAGGTACAACCTCTTCCCAGGTAACTAATAGTTCATTAGTTATTTACTGCGTTCTTCAACGGGTACGGCATGAGTTTCAGGTACGAAGCTCACCCGCCGTCGCTTGTCGCTCGAGGCCGAGTCACCACTCTCTCTCCTCGACGACGTTGACCTCGCTGATGACTAGCCTCTCCGTCTACGGCTCTAGGTGGGTACTTGGTCGTGAGGTTTACACACATGTGTGTGTTTGTATGCGTTATTGTCCGAGATATCGGCTGTACACGTTGTTTGTGTACATTAACCTAACCTCAATTTACCCTATTATGTTCCTTGTACAGCTGTAGTAATTATATACAGCTGTACATATCTTTCTTTGTCTTGTGTCTTCTTGGCTATGGCTATTTATCCTCTTCCTTGCTCCTTACCCTATTGCTGTGTTTTTGTTCTTATTAACATCTCTCTTACAGCTGTATCTTGCTTGGCGTTGGAGGTTCTTCGGCTTCCTGCCTGGGTACCACCTCATCGCCTTGGCTGCTATGCTGTGAGGCTTCGGAGGGTCCTGGAGGCTTCCTAGTGATCGCCTCCGTTGACTATCCTGTTGGCTGTGCCAGACTCGGAGGAGCCCACCTGATAATCTGAGCTCGCCCAAGATCCTCATCGCCAGGACCACTTCAGTGTTGTGTGCTGTGCTTGGGAAAGGGTTATTAGACTGTGAGGGTAGGCAGGACGTAGTTAATGTGCGGGTAGGTAACTAGGAAATAGTATATGGGTAGGTAGTATAGCTAGGGACTCGTTTAGCTTATCCGGGTAGGTAGGTGTTTGTCAGGGGTTCAGTCGCTCGCTCTTGACATGTGCAAAGCACATTGTCACAACTCCCCCCCACCAAACCGAAATTACGCGGAAGTCGTAATTTCAATAAAATGCTGACATTAATGCTAAGCTAAAAAAAAAAAAATATATAACAAATGCTGCTAATTACTATTTTGCTTAAAATTTTCTATGCTTATGATGCTAAAGTTGGTGGGGGTAATTACGCTTGCTTACTTAAAACTATGCAAATAGCCGGCGCTATTTGTACGGGGTATAAGTGTATAGTCTCCTTGACTAGCTGCTTGGCTGGACATCTGTGTATGTATACGCGCACTATTGTGTATAACTTTTTAGCTGCTTTTAAATAATTTAAAATTACTTAATATCTAACGACGATTGGCCCCAATACATAAAATATACATAATAATATAGAATATTCGCATTTGTTTGAGAGCTCTATCCCTACTCGCGATACTCTCATACCTCATACTTACATGATGGCAGTCATACACATACTGTTATACAAATTAATATATAAATTAGGAATTAATAAAAATTAATAAAATAATAAACATGAAATAATATAAAATACAAAAAGAAAATTAATAAGGTGTGGTGAATTATTATTACCTTCTGCTGCTTTTGAGTTCTTAGTTTTGAACTCTTTTCAATTACCGATTCATTGAATATAATTTAAATTATTTGCTTATTTGCTCTGCTTTATAATCACCACCCTTATTTGATTGGGAAAATTGCAAAAGTGGGTTCATAACACTTAAACTTTGACTTAACAATGTAACGGGAAAAAGGGAAAAAGAAAAAAAAATTTCTTTGATCTTTCTGGGTCTACCTCGTTTTCGAGGTGGGTTATTGCTACTTGGGTGGTTTTGCTGTATATTTTGTGCTATTGGACGCTGCGAAGGGGGAGAATGCATTTTAGGTGGGATAACGTTTCTAGGAGGAATATAACGCTTAAGATCATTTACATAGACTTTGACCCTCCGCTTAGTATCTTCGTCTTCAACAATATAATAATTTGCTGATTTAACTTCTACTACTCTCGCGGGGCCTATGTTTATTGGTGCCATTTTTGCTGTAAAATGATTATCTTTTGAGGACAATACCCTATTGCGTCGACATTATTGTAGTGTCTAGCTTGTCTAGCCACTGCTGTGTCTATATGTCTTCTAACAAGATCATATATTGCTGGAAGTCTATGTAATCTTTCAATCCATGCTGCTGTATTTGGTGCTGGAGGGGGGTCTGAGGACTCTAGGTGCTTTCGTATAAGGGCTGTTGGGATAGGGTTTCTGCCGAAATTTAAAAATGCTGGGCTGTATTTAGTTGTAGAGTGGACGACTGTATTGAGAGCGAAGCAGAACTCTCCTAAATGTCGATCCCACTCCCGATGATCTTCCTCAATGAAGCTGTTTATCATTGGTTTTAGGTTTCTATTTACCCTTTCTACAGGGTTAGCTTGTGCGAAATAGGGCGGAATTAATGACTGTATAATTCCGTACTGCTGTAATTTCTCTGCAACTTGGCGATTTGCAAATTCCGTCCCATTGTCCGAAATTAGGTATTTGGGACAACCCCATCGGTTAATGACTAACTCATCGAACGCTTGGAGTACGCTTTTTGCGTCGGCTCGTCTCAACGCTTTCATCTCGACATAACGGGTAAATAAGTCCTCAAAGACTATTATGTACCTGAAACCTTGCTTTGATGGTGGTTTCGGTCCCATTATGTCGACTGCTACTACTGTCCAAGGTCCATCTATGTTCCTGCCTTCCATTATTCCTGCTGAAGCCTGCTGATTGCTCTTGTGGGCTTGACACTCTTGACAAGCTCTCACATAATTGCAGGTATCATAGTATATCCCTGGCCAGTAGTAGTAGGTGGCTAACCTTGCATACGTTTTGTCATTTCCCAAATGACCGGCTTGCGGGGTGTAGTGCGCTTCATAGAGAGCTTTCTCTCTATCAGCTGCTGGCAGAATCAGCTTCCAAGCATCTAGGTCGGGGACTAATGGGTCTACGAGGGGATTGGGACGGTGTGCGTATAAAGGTTGTCTTTTATACATAAATCAGGGTATTTTTAGGAAGATTTTATTACTGCTTGGATCTTCATTTGGTACCAAGGATCGCTTGTATTAATTGTGGCTGTAGCTGCTAATGCTGTATCTTCATATGCTCTTGAAAGTGCGTCAGGTACCTTATGGTATGCTCCTTTCCTGTGCACAAATTTAAATTTATAATTTTGCAGGATTGTGTTCCATCGAGCCAATCTGCCTGTCGGATCCTTGATGTTGTGACGCCAGAGAAGGCTGTGGTGGTCTGTTACCACGGTAAATTCTTCTCCTTGAAGGTAACCTTTTAATCTTTCGATCGACCACAATACTGCCAAACACTCCTTCTCTGTCACCGTATAATTACGTTCCGCTTTACTCAGTGTACGGCTAACGTAATATATAGGGTGTTCTTCACCATTTATTTCCTGGGTAAGCACACCGGCTATAGCGTAGTCGCTAGCATCGGTTTGGAGGGTAAAGGGGAGGGAAAAATCGGGGCGGGCTAAAACAGGGGCTTGGGTAAGGGCTAGCTTCATTTTTTCGAATGCATCCTGCTGTTCCTGATGCCATTGCCATCTGACATCCTTTCGCGTTAAATAGTTTAACGGTGCTCTGTATTCAGCTAATTTCCCAATAAACCTTGAATACCAACCAATTAAGCCAGTAAAGCGTCTGAGTTGCTTTAAATTGGTTGGGGCTGGATACTCTAGTATCGGTCGTATCTTATCTACATTTGTTTTGAGGCCATCCTCATTAACAATGTATCCTAGATAAGTTACTTCCGCGCAACAGAATTCGGACTTTTCTCTATTAATTTGCAAGTTTACCTTTTGAGGGCGGTTAGCACTATTCTTAACCATTTTAGGTGTTCCACAAATGTTTTGGCTGTAATTATAATATCGTCCAGATACTTCGAATACGTTTGGTTCCCATTCTGCTTTATAAGCTTGTCCATCATTTTCTGGAAAATTGCAGTGCATTCGATAGGCCGTAGGGGATTCGGTAATTGAAATAATCTTTACTTAAAATGGTAACGCGGCTTTGGAAGACTTTTAAAACAATATTTACTATGTGATCTTTCGAGATGTCTATTTTCATTGTTTGCATTAGGGAAATTAAGGGTATATTTTGTGCTATTGGACGCTGCGAAGGGGGAGAATGCATTTTAGGTGGGATAACGTTTCTAGGAGGAATATAACGCTTAAGATCATTTACATAGACTTTGACCCTCCGCTTAGTATCTTCGTCTTCAACAATATAATAATTTGCTGATTTAACTTCTACTACTCTCGCGGGGCCTATGTTTATTGGTGCCATTTTTGCTGTAAAATGATTATCTTTTGAGGACAATACCCTATTGCGTCGACATTATTGTAGTGTCTAGCTTGTCTAGCCACTGCTGTGTCTATATGTCTTCTAACAAGATCATATATTGCTGGAAGTCTATGTAATCTTTCAATCCATGCTGCTGTATTTGGTGCTGGAGGGGGGTCTGAGGACTCTAGGTGCTTTCGTATAAGGGCTGTTGGGATAGGGTTTCTGCCGAAATTTAAAAATGCTGGGCTGTATTTAGTTGTAGAGTGGACGACTGTATTGAGAGCGAAGCAGAACTCTCCTAAATGTCGATCCCACTCCCGATGATCTTCCTCAATGAAGCTGTTTATCATTGGTTTTAGGTTTCTATTTACCCTTTCTACAGGGTTAGCTTGTGCGAAATAGGGCGGAATTAATGACTGTATAATTCCGTACTGCTGTAATTTCTCTGCAACTTGGCGATTTGCAAATTCCGTCCCATTGTCCGAAATTAGGTATTTGGGACAACCCCATCGGTTAATGACTAACTCATCGAACGCTTGGAGTACGCTTTTTGCGTCGGCTCGTCTCAACGCTTTCATCTCGACATAACGGGTAAATAAGTCCTCAAAGACTATTATGTACCTGAAACCTTGCTTTGATGGTGGTTTCGGTCCCATTATGTCGACTGCTACTACTGTCCAAGGTCCATCTATGTTCCTGCCTTCCATTATTCCTGCTGAAGCCTGCTGATTGCTCTTGTGGGCTTGACACTCTTGACAAGCTCTCACATAATTGCAGGTATCATAGTATATCCCTGGCCAGTAGTAGTAGGTGGCTAACCTTGCATACGTTTTGTCATTTCCCAAATGACCGGCTTGCGGGGTGTAGTGCGCTTCATAGAGAGCTTTCTCTCTATCAGCTGCTGGCAGAATCAGCTTCCAAGCATCTAGGTCGGGGACTAATGGGTCTACGAGGGGATTGGGACGGTGTGCGTATAAAAGGTTGTCTTTTATACATAAATCAGGGTATTTTTAGGAAGATTTTATTACTGCTTGGATCTTCATTTGGTACCAAGGATCGCTTGTATTAATTGTGGCTGTAGCTGCTAATGCTGTATCTTCATATGCTCTTGAAAGTGCGTCAGGTACCTTATGGTATGCTCCTTTCCTGTGCACAAATTTAAATTTATAATTTTGCAGGATTGTGTTCCATCGAGCCAATCTGCCTGTCGGATCCTTGATGTTGTGACGCCAGAGAAGGCTGTGGTGGTCTGTTACCACGGTAAATTCTTCTCCTTGAAGGTAACCTTTTAATCTTTCGATCGACCACAATACTGCCAAACACTCCTTCTCTGTCACCGTATAATTACGTTCCGCTTTACTCAGTGTACGGCTAACGTAATATATAGGGTGTTCTTCACCATTTATTTCCTGGGTAAGCACACCGGCTATAGCGTAGTCGCTAGCATCGGTTTGGAGGGTAAAGGGGAGGGAAAAATCGGGGCGGGCTAAAACAGGGGCTTGGGTAAGGGCTAGCTTCATTTTTTCGAATGCATCCTGCTGTTCCTGATGCCATTGCCATCTGACATCCTTTCGCGTTAAATAGTTTAACGGTGCTCTGTATTCAGCTAATTTCCCAATAAACCTTGAATACCAACCAATTAAGCCAGTAAAGCGTCTGAGTTGCTTTAAATTGGTTGGGGCTGGATACTCTAGTATCGGTCGTATCTTATCTACATTTGTTTTGAGGCCATCCTCATTAACAATGTATCCTAGATAAGTTACTTCCGCGCAACAGAATTCGGACTTTTCTCTATTAATTTGCAAGTTTACCTTTTTGAGGGCGGTTAGCACTATTCTTAACCATTTTAGGTGTTCCACAAATGTTTTGGCTGTAATTATAATATCGTCCAGATATTCGAATACGTTTGGTTCCCATTCTGGCTTTATAAGCTTGTCCATCATTTTCTGGAAAATTGCAGGTGCATTCGATAGGCCGTAGGGGATTCGGGTAAATTGAAATAATCTTTTACCGGGAAGTGAAAATGCTGTAATTTCGCGGCTTTCTGGTGCTAGAGGGACTTGGTGGTAAGCTTGTGACAAATCAAGCTTACTAATGTAACGACTTTCTCTCAGCTGATCGAGAATGTCGTCCATATTTTGCATAGGGTATGCTATTTTCTTGGTTACAGCATTAACCTGCCGGAAATCTATGCAAAAGCGGTATTTTCCGTTTGCTTTCGGGACTATGATTGGGCAGCTGCACCACGGGCTTTCTGAAGGTTCTATTATGCCTTCCTTTAGCATTCTGTCAATTTCCTCGTATCCAGCCTGCAGCATCCTCGGCGAATAACGACGGTTTCGTTGACGAATAGGTTCGGCACCTTGCACATCGATTTTATGGGAATCTAGGTTAGTTACACCTAGCGTTCTTGGTGTTGGGGGAATCATCTCATTTAATAGCTGCTGTAATCTCCTTTCTTGTTCTGCTGTAGCTCGTTTCAATCCTCCTATGCTTGCTAAGGCAGGTAAGCAACTCGGATCTTTGCCATATGGATAAAAATGATGAATGATACCTTTATCAGTCCACCACGTATCGTTTTCATAGCATATGTTCATGTTCGCTTTACGTTTAAAGTCGATACCTAATATGCAGTCATAATGCAAGCCGTCTGCTACCTGAAACGGCATTATAATAGTTTCACCATCTATTTCCATGGTTACATCTATTATACCTTGTATTGGTACTGCTGTACCATCTGCTACTTTAACGGCTGAATTGCTGGATTGTCTCAATTTATGCTGTAATATTCTACTCATTCCTCGCCCAATGAATGAGTGTACCGACCCATCGTCAAGTAAAGCTGTAAGTTTCTGTCCGTTTAATTCTATGTTAAAGAAATGGCGTGGGTCGATTCCGGGTATTTGCTGTATTAGGGAATTATTTGCTGTTACGTGGGAGGGTATTGACCCTTTTGGGTGTTTGGGTGAGGAAATACGGGTCTCTATTTCCTCTGGCTGTAGTTTCCCTGGCTTCTGTTCTTATTGCAGCTGCAGTTTGCGTAATTTGTGCCTTGAGCACCGCAATTACGACAGGTTGCAGGTTCTGGACATTCTGCTATCCAATGCCCAAGTTTATTACACATATAGCAAGGCTCTTTGAATTTCCTTGGGTGAATTGGCTTTAGCTCTCCGTAACTTGGTGTGCTGAATTTATTTGGCTTGAATTCCTGCTTCTTTGGTGATTCAGCCCTTTGCTCATTTCTTTGTGTTCGCTGCCAATAACTGCTGGATTTATTATTCTTTACAGCTTCGCTGTACTGCTGCTTTGACTCGTGCTTAATGGGTGCTGTATATTTTCTTGCTGCTTGGGGGCTGTTCTGTTTCAAAGGGTATTGGTGCTGTATTTTCTTTTGTGGGTGGGTGGCTATGGGTGCTATTGACTTGGGAGGTACTGCAATATCTTCTGTTTGACCTGAGGAGACTGCTGCTAGTTTACGGCTTTTTGTTTGCATAGGGTCAATATATGCATATTTCGCTAAGCCGTAATTTTGGATTACTGGTGGAGGTCTGTACGTTTCGTCCATTAAACGTCTTGCTTCCTCCTTTTTACCTAGTCTCTGCAGCTGTGTAAAACTATCGAAATGATGTCTTTCGATTCTAGTTCTATAACTAGGGTGCAGGTTGCGGTATGCTCTATCCAGCTGCTCGGTTTGAGGCGGTTGCGGCTTGATTTGATCCAACATACCTCGTAGCTTAATGAGGTATGTGGAGATATCCTCATTCGGTCCCTGTGTCCGATTTTCAATAGCTTGTTTCAGCTGGCTCTGTGTTTCCTCAGTCCCGTATTGTAATCTCAGTGCATCTACAAAATCTAGATAATCTTTCCATCTGCTTTTCTCACGTCTAAACCACTCCCACTCTTCATCATCTAACACTGATGGCAACGCTTTAAATATATCCTGAGTTGAGAGACCATAGCTTTCTCTACATTCCTCAAGATTCGATAAGAATGCCTCCGGATCATTCTTCTTAGCTCCTTTGAATTGGATATGGTGACGCGAGAATATCTGTGCTGTCCTTTTCTCCCGTATAAAGGTAGCATCTTCTAAGCAGGAATCGTACGAACGGCTGTATCTGAATGCTGGGTTAAACGTACTTTGCTGTGGCTGTATGTGTGGGTTAGCTGGTATCGAGTACGTTTCGTTGTTTTCCTGGTGCACTGGCGATCTGCTATTCTGTCTAGTTTGCTGCTCGTTATTTTGCTGATTGCTGTGTATTTCTATTAATTTGCTGTATAACTGCTGCATTTGCTGTATTTGCTGCTCCAATCGCCTAAATTGTTCATCATATTTATTTTCGAGCTCTTTCTCGGTATTTTGCGTCTCTTTTGGAACGTTGGGTTCTGTAACTCCATCGTCTTCCCAATGGACACTCTGTACATTCCTATGTACATTGCTCAGCTGTGTGCTGTTTCTGGGGTTATGTCTATTTTCGTGTGCGTGGCTGACTCTTCTTCCTTGGGTCGCTATTTCCGGTTCTGTATTCCTGTGCAGTGGCGTATTTGCGGGGCTTACCGGTCTGGGTACGAGTGCAATAGGGGAAAAAGGGCTTGTGCTTACTGGACGAAAAGCTGAGGGTTGGATAGTTTGGGTTGATCTTGGACGGGTGTCTGTATAAATGTTGGTACTGTATGTGGTAACTGGAGCTGTATATTGGGTAAATGGGTTATCTATCAGGTCTGGGTTTGTGGGAGATGAAGGGGCTAATGTGTGGATGGGGTAATAGGAAGTCGAATTTATGCTCAACTGCGTCGTTGTTAAGCTTGGGACTGTATGCGTTAATTCCATCATCGAATTATCGCATACTAGTGACGGTAGACTCAATCTATATGCTGTAGATTGTGCTTGAGGACGAATTTCTGCGCTGCTTATCCTTAAATTTTCATTATTTAATCGCTGTAAATTTTCTCTCGTGTTGCTGTTTTCCCTCACAGCCGATTGTGTTTCCGATCCGTATTCCATTTCCGGTAATGACAACAAATTCTCATTACTTATGGAGATAGGATCTCGGTATTGTCCTCGTGATTGTCCGGTTGGCAATTGAATGTAAAGCATCCGTCTTGCTTTACTGCTTCTTTCTGGGGCTGTATCTATAGCGATAGTGGGGATATTTCCTCTTTCCGATTGCGTAAGGGATAAATCTGTATCAATAATCGGGTTAGCCTCGTCTACTGCTGCATTCCAGTCAGCAGACGATGGTCCGAAATTACGTCTAATTTCGTACCTAGCTAACCTATCTCTAATAATTTTGCTATCTGCGTCTATGTTTATTCCGACTTTGCTCGCGTATACCGTGATTCTACCATCACTGGTATTATTAATACTGCGTCTTATTACACCGGCACCTACTGCTGGTTGTAATACCGATAAGTCTTCTCCTAAAATTAAATCAAGGTCATCACCGTTGTGAGACATTTTGAATTAATTTATTGTTGCTTAATTTATCTTAATAATTAAATAAATATTATTATTGATAGCTCTTATTAGCTCGATTGCCGTGAAATATCTTAGCTCTTGTTTAATTATACTTAACTTAAATTAAACATGCCAAGCAAAAATCCAAAAAAATACCAATGAAAGAAAAAAAAAATTTTTTTTCACGCTAAGCTAATTAAATTAAATTCACTTTCACTAAGCAATCCACAAACAGCAAAAAAAATAAACAAGCTTGCTTTATTATCGGCTGGGCAGTATAGCAAATAAATACAGCGGGAAATATGTATATATATATATGGGTTCAATTATTATCTTGTATCTTATACAGCTTATTATTTTGGGAAATTAATATATACAGCTTTTACTACACACCAAAATATTCCTTAAATTTTTAATATTAATAATATTACAATCAATCAATATTGGGGTATATGTGCAAGGGACGTGCAAATTATGCTTATATAAATAATATATACACTGGGTTAGGCAGGCAGCAAATAACAATACACAAAAATTATGCAGTATTATTTTTGTAACTATTATTATGGGGAGCAATGAGGGAGAAATTAAATTTTTTGTTGCAATGGGTATAGCAGGTCAAGCAAATTTTAATTATTATTATTTATTCAGCTAACAATAAATAACTAGCAATCTGTGATTTGATTCACTAAGCATTAATTGTATATAAACAAAAAGAAAAACACAATTTAATCAAACATGATAATAGCAAGGAAAATATTAAATAGCATTAATATGTTAATATATGTCACCAAAGCAAATTATAATGCTTAAAAAAAAATATTAATAATGCTCAAAGCAGCTTCGAGTTATCAGTTATATGTATTATATAATTTAAAAGAAAAATAATGAAAATATTATTCTCTTATAAAAGCACACACAAAAAAAAATTTTTATAAGTACTTGGTTAATATTGCTGTATGGGGTAGAAGGAGAGGGAAAATGAATTATTTATTTTTAATATTACACAGCATACCCAAAAAAAAAAACAACTATACTTAACCAAATATGTAAAGCAGTGCAAATAATATATTAAAAAGAAAAAACAAATTTATGTTTTTCGTGCACGTGCTCAATATAATTTTTATGCAAATGGCCGTCAAAATGGCCGACCGGCTTCTTCCGGTGTGTGTGTGCGAGCTTGCTTGAGGAAAGGAAAAGGCAATATGGCCGCTTATTTGCGTCGCGCTTCGACGCTTACAAAAATTTTATTCGCACGCTTTTAATACACTAAGAAAACAACAACAAAAAAACTATTGCTGTACGCCACTTGCAAAATTATTAATTTATTCAACTGAAAAAGATCCCTTATATTAAGCCACGTTGGGCGCCAATGTGACGCTGCACTGGGGATCAGGGTGCAGGTCAATTAGAGTCAATTAGTTACTATAAATAAAACAAGTATTCATTATAATGAACAATTAAGTAGAAAGGTGGGCGCCAGCCGCGTTAACACGCGACGAATATCGATAACACGCGGGTTACCGTAATTTAGAAAAACTATTAGTATCGGATCGCTGTAAGGGAGGGGAAGGGGAAGGATAGGACGGACGGGATGCTCGCACGCACTATCTGCGGTACTCGGCGATACCGTCAGCAGGGGAGTATAATAGTTCACCAACCTTACGACGTCTCCGGAACACCAGGTTGGGACGCTGTTGCTCTCTCTCTCTCTCTCTCTCTTTCACACACTCGCTATCTCCTTGACTTTCGAGGCACCGGACACTATATCGGGCTATTGATAAATTAGTTCGTTCAGGACGGCGGACCGTAGAGCTCCGACTCTCGGCGTGCTCGAGAGCCCCGTGTTCGTACCGCGCGCCTGCGCAGTACGTACTCGTGCGCGGCACCTCGATCTTGCGTCGTGTCGAGTGCCGCAGTGTTCAGGCTGTATCGGTACGAATCGGCTGTATGGTGCTGTATGTCGTGATGACAACCTGGCGCTGCTGCCGTCTCGGAGACGAGGTACAACCTCTTCCCAGGTAACTAATAGTTCATTAGCTATTTACTGCGTTCTTCAACGGGTACGGCATGAGTTTCAGGTACGAAGTTCACCCGCCGTCGCTTGCTGCTCGAGGCCGAGTCACCCCTCTCTCTCCTCGACGACGTTGACCTCGCTGATGACTAGCCTCTCCGTCTACGGCTCTAGGTGGGTACTTGGTCGTGAGGTTTACACACATGTGTGTGTTTGTATGCGTTATTGTCCGAGATATCGGCTGTACACGTTGTTTGTGTACATTAACCTAACCTCAATTTACCCTATTATGTTCCTTGTACAGCTGTAGTAATTATATACAGCTGTACATATCTTTCCTTGTCTTGTGTCTTCTTGGCTATGGCTACCCTGTCAAAAATATACAGCTGTAAAAATAACTGGATATACAGGTGTAAATCCATGTCATAATACATCTGTATTGGATTTGCCTGGATTTATTAACTGGATTTACAGGTGTAAATCCATGTAATATTAAATGGATTTTTTAATTTTACAAATGTTTTTTTATTTAGATTAACATACAACCTTTGATGGATTTTAAACGCAATTTACAGCGATATTATTATTAAGAAAGTGCCCCATTCGACAAATTATCCATGTAATACAACTGTATTGGAGTGAGATTGCGTGGATTCATTAACTGGATTTACAGGTGTCCAGCCATGTAATATTAAATGGATTTTTTAATTTTACAAATGTTTTTTTATTTAGATTAACATACAACCTTCGATGAGATTAATTAATCTAAATGAAAAAACATTCGTAAAATTAAAAAATCCATTTAATAATACGTGGATATGTACCTGTAAATCCATTTAATATTACATGGATTTACACCTGTAAATCCAGTTAATGAATCCACGCAATCTCACTCCAATACAGGGATAATTTGTCGAATGGGGCACTTTCTTAATAATAATATCGCTGTAAATTGCGTTTAAAATCCATCAAAGGTTGTATGTTAATCTAAATAAAAACACATTTGTAAAATTAAAAAATCCATTTAATATTACATGGATTTACACCTGTAAATCCAGTTAATAAATTCAGGCAAATCCAATACAGCTGTATTATGACATGGATTTACACCTGTATTTCCAGTTATTTTTACAGCTGTATATTTTTGACAGGGTATTTATCCTCTTCCTTGCTCCTTACCCTATTGCTGTGTTTTTGTTCTTATTAACATCTCTCTTACAGCTGTATCTTGCTTGGCGTTGGAGGTTCTTCGGCTTCCTGCCTGGGTACCACCTCAGCGCCTTGGCTGCTATGCTGTGAGGCTTCGGAGGGTCCTGGAGGCTTCCTAGTGATCGCCTCCCTTGACTATCCTGTTGGCTGTGCCAGACTCGGAGGAGCCCACCTGATAATCTGAGCTCGCCCAAGATCCTCATCGCCAGGACCACTTCAGTGTTGTGTGCTGTGCTTGGGAAAGGGTTATTAGACTGTGAGGGTAGGCAGGACGTAGTTAATGTGCGGGTAGGTAACTAAGAAATAGTATATGGGTAGGTAGTATAGCTAGGGACTCGTTTAGCTTATCCGGGTAGGTAGGTGTTTGTCAGGGGTTCAGTCGCTCGCTCTTGACATGTGCAAAGCACATTGTCACAATATATATATTATATCTTTATTAAAAGTTTAAAAGTTTCAAGATTCGTTTGTAATGTTAAGATGTTTATTAAACAAATAAAAAATTGTTTAAACAAATAAGAATATAAAATAGTAGATGTAATTAATAAAAAAAATTCTATTACAGATTGTTTAAAAACTTTGAAATTATAACTATTAAAAATATTGTTAATAAAAATGTGAAATCTAAAGCGCTTTAATTAAGCTTTAAAATGTACGTTGTTTTATATTTCGATATAAAACTGTTTTTATAAATACATTTCATATCAAATTTAAATTATGTTTGTTTTATTGAGAGTATCCATTATTTTTTTTCACTTATTTTTGTTATTTTTCAAACTGTTAGTCTCATTTTTATAAACACTACATTTCCTGAATTTCTTTAAATATTTAACTAAAATATAAATAAAACTTGTATTATTTTACTGTAAAACATTTTTGATATTATAAAATACTTTATTGGAAAGTTGCACAAAAATAATATAAGTATTTGCTATTATATTTACTTAAAATATTATTTCAACAAAATAAAAGCACATTTATAGCAATACTTGCTATTTAAAAAGTAATAATTTTATGCAACAATTGACTTTAATTTTATATAAATTTGCTGTCACTATTTTCATGTAAATGATTTGAAGCAAATTTATAATAAATAAGGACTTACATTGACGCAAATTTTGGATAAGCAGGTACAAATTGTTTTTTGGAAAGTTGCTGTTAATTTGCAATCATATGTCTATTGGGGCATCGAAATCGAAAAGGAATAAAAACCAAATTATCAGAGTACCAAAAACGCAATTAATTTGTTCAATACCGATGAATCTAATACTGTTTCAGAGTATTAAGATAATCAGTTAAGAAGTAATTCTAAAAGTGGCAGGCTTGCTGATATTAATACTGATAATACGGTAGAAGAATGTACAAATTTAATTCCAAATGATTATAACATGCTTGTTACTATGAATTATGATGTAAAATATCATGGTATTAAATAAAAAAATATCACTTCGACCATTTCATATATTTTATTGGTCTGTTGAGCAAAAAGATATTGCCAGTTATCTAGTGAAAAATAGTTCATCTTTCTCTTTAATAGTAGTTGACAACTTAACAACAAAAATTCGTATAAAAGATTATGTAACCACTAATCTTTTTCATGTTTGTCTTTTAAGCAATATTAAAGGAACCGTAATTGCATTAGCTCAAGCCATCAGCGATTGCTTAAAAAACAAACTGATTCTTAATTTTTTTCTTGAATTCATAAAAAGTGGAATTCAAATACCACCGACTATGAATATTGGATATCATAGAGCATTATTAGATGGAGTTTCTTGGGCAGTTAATAATCGTTCATTTACATCTTACAATTCTAAATGCTATGAGTATTTGATAGAAAATAAAGATTCTTATCCATTGTTGCTGATTCATGTGGACATTTCAAATATATTACAAATCAATGCAAAAGCAATGTGTTTTAAAAAAATAACGAAAATCGTACAATCATTTTATTTTAAATGTATAATTGCTTTATGCTTGACAACAAAACTCGAAGATTTTAAAAAAGGAGTTATATGTTTATTATCTTTAATAATGAACCCATTTGAATCGGATTGGACATACATGCGAGCAAGATAACTTTTACATAAGAATATTAATAACGAAATGGTTTTAAAACTTTGATAATTATAATAGATATTTATCAGAGAATAAGTCTGTTATATCAAATGATGAAGAAATCTGTGTAGATATTTATAGTAATGAGAATATTAGTCATTTTATTAATGAGCTGAAGGTGAAAGAGAGTATAGCCACCAAAAAATGTGAAAATTGTTCATTACTATTGTCCCGATTGGTACGATGAAATTATAAAAATATTATTGATTGAGTTTTTATCCTGTACTAATATTATAGCGAGTAATACAAATTGTTCAGTTGTTGACGATACCATGCAATATCTGTCTCTGTTTAATAATAATAGTGAACAAATGAATCCATTAAAATTTTTGATCGTAAGCACAGAGAAATGTGAATTATACATCCAACCCCGTTGAAAAAGTTACTATTGATTCAGTATTGATTCTGTGATGAAATCATTATAGAATTACTAAATAATATAGCTACTGATATTGATCAAAATCAATACTGACTCAGTAGTAAGTTCTCACCAAAACGCAAAACTGATTTCTTACTGAATTAGTACAAAATCAGTAATGAATCAATGTTGTATCATTATGGAATCAGTACTGTATCAATTTTGAAATTATTCAATTGAAGAAGGGCAATGTGCCCTTAAAAATTCAGTATTCAATCAATTCAGAATCAGTGTCAAATCAATACCCTGTTAAAAAAATTCACGCTGATTCAGTACTGATTTCTCTAAAAAATAAATAAAATAAATATTTTTTAGATAATTCTCTAAAAAAAATTTGGTAAAAACAATGTTACGTCCTAGGGTAGACGTAACGTAGAAAAATTAAATAGACTGAATTTAAATTAAAAATAGAAGTTCCCCGTTTTAGTACGCGTATAGCGTCAAGGATGGGTGGCAATTCTCCTCGGTATAGCACAGGTCATGGACCCTTCAGAAATTTACGTGCATGGGTAAGCCCGAGGTGCAACAATGAGTGAAGGCGAGAAAAGGAAAACAACCAACCTTATCGGGCGGGAGATCTACGGTTGACCGGTGGCTGCAACTGCTCGGCTGTCTTTCTCGCTCTCGTTGATCCTCGATGCAAAGACTCCCTTACAATAGAAATGCGGTATAGACTAATTGGGATTTTAAAGGGAATAGGAAAATGACTAGTGTTTGAAGGTTTAAAGATACTGAACAATGACTTTCGATTTCTTGCTTTATTTCGCGTTAAGTTTTGGATACAGGAGTTTACCTTACTTGAGAAAAGACTAAAGAGCAAGAGCGCACACCCCTGCGCGACATCACTATTTATATCAAGGGTTAGGGGTGGAGTTTTGGTTCCTCTTGACCAATCAAATATTGTACATTTACTTAATTAATTTATTCTTTGTCATGCGTGACCTAATTAAGTTATTGGCTAGAATTTTTCAAGGCGGTTCCTGTCTTTGACGAGGACATCCTACTTTACGTATTAAATGTGTGCGCACGTGTGTGCGTATGTGTGTGTGCGTATGTGTGTGTGTATGTTGTGACGTGTCCACTGGGGATTAGGGTGGAGTCACGGTTAAGACACAAAAATCAAACAACTTAGTTAAAAGAGATTGCAGGTTTAATGCACTTACTGTGCTCACAAGTATTACACGGCAAAGCAGCGGCTTTGCCGTTCAAAGTTGCCAGTCACGTTGGCCGCGGTCGCTCGCGTTCGCGCGATTGCGGGCCGTCCCGCACCTAACCACGCGTCGCGCACACACACTGAAAGGAAGCTGGATTTGGGAGGAAGGAGCACGGCTCACCTGGACGCTCGTCTCCTGGTTCCCTCGGACACACACGTGGTTTGTTGAAATAGCGATATGGCGTGTCGCACGATCGGTGGTCGGTCGCAGTCTGAGGAGTATCGGCACGCACGAAGCGAGAGAGTTTTCCCTCGGCGTATTGCGCAGGCGCGCCTACTCTCGCGTCTCGAGTCGTGCGCGCTCGGCTCAGTTCGTACTGGCCGCTCGGGCCGTGATTTCGCTGCCTCGACGGAGATGTCGTCGACGACGTTGACTTCGTGGTGCTGGATGGCGATTGAGTAACTGCAGCCCTGCTGAGATTACTATCTGCGAGGTAAGCGTTTAAATCGTTCCATAGTACCTCGATGTTAAGCTAATCCGAGCCCCTCGAGTTTCTTTATTGCAGGTGCCGTATGTTATCAATACGGGATCTTCGGCTCGGAGTGTCCGGACAGCTGGAGCACATCGGCGTCTCATAACAGCCCTCAGTGAGCGGAGCCAGGCAGCGGTGAATCGTCGTCGTCCTATGGAGTGCCGCCAAGGTAATTTACCTACTTTCCTCGGGCTCTATCTAGATGTTTATTTGTGTCTGCCATAACCTCAACTAGACATGTCATCTCCTTTCCTGTTGGTCCTATTGACATACCTGGGAGAAGCTATGCCTGGTTATAACTTCTCCATCCTCGTTCCTTAGTAGTCGACCAACTTATTAATTGATTACCGTTTCAGGTACTCTAATTGGCAGTACACCATGGCTTGAGCGCAAGGGCGCTACCTCATTCCAAGGCCTGGAGTCTTTACCTGGGCTGCTCAACCTCGGAGGCTTCTCTTGGGTGCTGGAGAGGGCAATCAAGGCTGGATGGGACCTGGGGATATGATACGGGTCATTACTGGTGCTGGAGAAGACATAAGGATGCTGGATCAACGGAGCAGTGTGTGTGTGTGCCATTGTGCGCAGTCAGGAGTCGCATCTCCTTTGCTTCGGGTTCTGCTGCTTACTACGCATTGTAAGCTTATATCGGTTGCACACATTCGCATATGTGTGTCTAATAGGACTTAATTGGTATGTATAGCACGCTTACTTCGCATAGTAAGCTTGACAGGTGCTATACAATACCTTGTCTCGCTAGTTTATTTCTAAGTGACATGTAGTATAACTACAATGTCACAATGTGTACGCGCATGTGTGTACGTTGCGTCTATCATGACGCGACACCTCTCCCCTTAGAGAAGTTTAACGCCAGGCGTAAACGTCCACACGTTTGTTGTCTTGTTTTGTTATTTTGGTGGTTGTTTGTTGTTTTTTTTTGTTTATTTGTTTGTTTATATTTTTGTTTGTTTATTATTATTTATTTTTTTTTTTTTCTTAAAAACTAGGTATTATAATTATCGCTACATAAATTGGTATATATATATATATATATATATTATTGTATTTTGTTTATAAATACATATATGCATATGAATATATTTTTTTTATTTTTCTTTCATTTTGTGCATTTATTCTAGTAAATCTATAAGAGGAAAAAGGAGAGAAATGAGAATAAACATGAGGAAGGAAAAGCTAAAAGAAAGGAAAAAATCATGCATTTGTTAATACTCTTGTTCAGCTATCCTTCTTTGTCTTCTGAGAAGATCGTATACTTCCTCCTTGCATGAGTCGCAGACGTGGAGTGATAAGTCTCCGTATTCCCAGATGCACCAACAATTCAATCCTTGGTATCTGGGGATGTCGAATCGGCCAATGAATTCGCATCGCGGGCAATAATGCCGCGTGTTCTTCACCCTCAAACCGCATTCCACGCAACGAGCCGGTCGTTCGACTTCTTCCGTGCTGCCGTAATCCAAGAGGGATAATCCCTCTAGGTTTAGATCGCTGTCCCAATGGTTTGTTACTCCTGGCTCCAGTAATCCGTCCATTACCTTTTCCAGAAAACTACGGTACTTCTGCCTGTGGTACCGTACCGTATTTGGATCCAAGTCATTGCAGATCCTCTCTTGTACAAGTTGTGTATTCCACCATTGGCTGGCTATTCTCTCATCAGCAGTGTATGCTGGGTAGTGGTGTCCGGCTATTCCTATCCGGGCACGAGTGGTTCGCCGTACTTGACCGTCTCTCATTAAGTATACCCATAAAGAAAAATATTTTCTTAGAAACTGCCACAGGACTGTTGTTTTTCTTAAAGCACGTCGTTCCGTCATCCATCCCACTGACGAATCGAGTTCTATTTCCAAATCCCAGTTGTCGTTGCTCATCTTGGTGTGTGAGGGTTGACGTGTGGCCGTGTTGTTGCTACAAGTAAGAATAGATTGTCAAGCGTGAAACCCCCCTATTTATAGGCTGGTACTGTTGGATTTTATGTTTTCTCCACCCCCGTGACTTAATTATGATTCAGGGAAAGCCCTGGATTGGATAAAAAGAAATAGATAAAATCAAGGGTTTTTTTTATAATCTACATCCTATTCATATACATATATTTACTTATTGCGCAAGTTCGAAAGTTATTATAATTTATTTATAAACAAATATTTATATTTAAATGATAAGCGAGCATACTGTTTACATTATACATTTTATTATAATAAGTAATTGTTAATTATAAGTCAGTTTTAAATGCCTTAAACATTGTTACTTGGTTCAGTTTTCTCGGATAAAACTGGCGTGTTCGGAGGTGGTTCTGGTTCATACGTCTTGGGTGGTGTTCTTGGAGTTGCATATACGTGTTCTCGAGGTAAGAAATTCCATTGTATTGTCGGATCAACTGGTCGCATTGGGACGTACTCTACTTTGTCTTTTTTTGATTTCCTAATACATTTTTGGAAAATATATCGACATAGTATTAAGCATCCGGCAAAAAGCATTAGTATAATAACCATTCCATGTAAGTAAGCATCAGTTATTTGATTTTCAATTTTAACATTAATAGTTTTATCCGGTTTTAAATCGCTCGGAAGGTTTTTTCCTGCTCCGATCAACTGCAATGGTGGTAAATAGTACGTGTCCTTTTCTCTCACCAGCAGCTCTGAAGCGTAGTAGATGTTATCGTGAACCTTAAAGTGGCAGCCCGCTGAGAGGGAAATCGTTCCTGCTTGTTGAAAAGTGTATGTCTCCTCGAATCCTGGACAAAATACATTTACGAGTGTAGGCTTTGCGACTGAGTAAACATAGTGTCTTGGATGAGCAGTTTTAATGATGTATAAGTTCTTGCCTTTCATAAAATTAATTCTACATGAACTAAAAGTTGCATAGTCTTGTTCCAGTAATAATTTGCTTTCACACTCTCGTTGGAGATGCACAGGGTTTTCCCTTACGCATATATAATTCCTTTGTAATTTAATGCATCTCGACAGCTGCGTTGTACTTAAAAAGGTGTGTTTTTCCCCGTTGGGAAGAGAGGCTATAAAATCGTCCCTGGGTTGAATGTACGCTGCATTATGGATTAAATCCCCTTGTTGGAAAACTGGCACTGGAAGCATTTTGTACAAAGTGTGCGTTTCCTTTTCTACCATTCGCATTATTATTTGCATAATTATGTGATCTTTATAAATTGTTAATTCTCTTGGAGCGAACTCGGCAATTATCGCCGCATTTATTTGTTCAATTTTTACCGGACTCTTGGTTTCGGATACTTTTTCTATCATTTTTAAAATAATTCTTAAATTTCTTGTAGCGCCGGAAAACTTTGTTGTTGACAATAAACTTGTTATCGTGTTGGCTATATCCAAGTAACTATCCAAATTTTGTAATGCTAGATTGATTGTTTCCTCAACTCTTGATTTGTCAATATCTATTACTCCTTTTTCTCCTTGTAGTATTTGTAATATCGCTTCCAGTTGCTTCATTTCTACAGACATTTTTTCTAAAGTTTGCATGATTTCATTATCTATGTATGCCTTTGCTGTACCTCTTCCTAACATTGCTTCTCGAGAGTGATGTCTCATTTGCGTAATAATTGATACTATATCTAGTGATGAATTTTTTGTAAATGCGTTTTCGTCCCCCCCCTTATTTAAAACTTCGTCTCCTGACGAATATGAAGTCGCTGTTTAATAAAGTCTATTTTTTGCAATCGATTAAAAATGATTCCGGGGTTATTTCACTCTGTTACAATTGCCTTATTTTGAGTCGTCGCAATCACAACGTGAATCACGATGAAAAATGCGCACATAATCTTCTCCATTTTGTCTGTAACATAATAATAAAAAAAAACCTTATTATGTCCAATATATTGTTCCTTTATTTATGTGCGTTTGTATATAAATTTTTTTTTTTAACATATTTTTCCTATGCGTTCCAATTTATCGTATTATGTTAATTACACATATTTTTATGTTTCTCTGAGATTTATTTCCATATGCGCTTAATGTCATAGGTATACGCATAATTTCTTTCATTCAGCTTTATTTTCCTTTTTTATCTCTTGAATCTTTGGATTTGTTGATTCTGCTCTACTGGTTTCTGTATGTTGGTCGATTCCTTTAGTGCTTCGTTTACATAATACTTTCGTGCTCTCTTCGAATAGAATACTATTTTGTTTATTTACTCGCGCTGGAGTCAAGAAATTCCATTTAAGTTGTTCTCGAGGTTGTAATTGGATGTTATACATTCGTGTAGTCCGCCATTTACGCGCGTTAGTACATATCCATTGCATTTAACTTCTTGCTCGATAAGACAACTTTTGAAAGGAATTGGGAGTCCGCAACAAAAACATTTTAGATCAGTAAAAGTACAAATCAATTCGCGTATCGTTCGTGTAGCACTTAATGAAAACCGAATTTTTTCTATGTGTGATAATTTCGTCGTATAACAATAATGACACAGTTATGTATTATGACAAAAATAGCAAAGTCGCTCCCAATTTCTTACTAAAACTGACATTTTTTTTATTAATATAGTATACTGTTTAAACTTATAGAATATTCCTATACTGTCTAAATATAGGTATTATGTATATATATATGGGTGGTTCTCTGTGACATCGAAGATGAAAAAAATAAATATTGCTATAACTGTGGGAATATGTTTTAGAGGTATCCAGTAGTTCTCCTGAATTTTTTCAGATTTTTTCTGGGCCATTATTTTAAGTTACAGAGAGTCAAAGTTGACATTTTAGCACTTTTTTGCATTATATGCCCATTTTCATGAATTTTTAGCTCCCAGGGGATGCATTTTTCACTAAAAACATAAGTATGACTTTTTTTGTAAAATTTTCCGAACTTTTCATTAAAAATACTTTTAAAGACATAATTGTATGCTGTCACACTCTTGTGAGCCATTTAAACCTTAAATAGTGAAAATCAGCAATTCTGCTCCGGACTCTGGTAACCTAATACTGTCTAAAAGATGTCTTTTTATAGTCAGAAACTGCCTAAAAATTTCCAGAGTGGGTCTAAATCATTAAGATCACTTATGGTCAAAATATCCGGGAAAAGTGCCCGAAATATTACTAGAAATGTATATTTGTTGCCTTATAACGATGAATCTATTAGCATGATCATTGCAAAAAATTTGTGCACTTACCTTGGAGTGGTAGAAAAGTATCTTCACTTGTTTCAGTATCCATCTAATCCCCTGTAAGGTGCTAAAAATACAAATATTATTATAAAATTATAAAAAATTATTTTTTAAACATTTATAATGCTGGATTTTTAGTTTTACATCCCTTACAAGAATTATAATACTAATCTGAAGGATTACTATAAAAGTATCAACATTATTATTATTATTATTCAGCAATACATTGTTTAGATTCACAAACATGTCACTGTTGATGTTTATATATTTATAGTAATCCTTCAAATTAGTATTATAATTCTTGTAAGGGATGTAAAACTAAAAATTCAGCATTATAAATGTTTAAAAATTAATTTTTTACATTTGTATAATAATATTTGTATTTTTAGCACCTTACAGGGGATTAGATGGATACTGAAACAAGTGAAGATACTTTTCTACCACTCCAAGGTAAGTGCACAAATTTTTTTGCAATGATCATGCTAATAGATTCATCGTTATAAGGCAACAAATATACATTTCTAGTAATATTTCGGGCACTTTTCCCGGATATTTTGACCATAATTGATCTTAATGATTTAGACCCACTCTGGAAATTTTTAGGCAGTTTCTGACTATAAAAAGACATCTTTTAGACAGTATTAGGTTACCAGAGTCCGGAGCAGAATTGCTGATTTTCACTATTTAAGGTTTAAATGGCTCACAAGAGTGTGACAGCATACAATTATGTCTTTAAAAGTATTTTTAATGAAAAGTCAACAAGTATCAACATTATTATTATTATTCAGCAATACATTGTTTAGATTTCACAAACTGTCACTGTCACGTTATCATATTATTCATTATAATTATATATCCGATTTATTTATATATCTTTTGTATTAAATACGTATATTCTGTTATTGTAATAATGATGTTTATATATTTATAGTAATCCTTCAAATTAGTATTATAATTCTTGTAAGGGATGTAAAACTAAAAATTCAGCATTATAAATGTTTAAAAATTAATTTTTTACATTTGTATAATAATATTTGTATTTTTAGCACCTTACAGGGGATTAGATGGATACTGAAACAAGTGAAGATACTTTTCTACCACTCCAAGGTAAGTGCACAAATTTTTTTGCAATGATCATGCTAATAGATTCATCGTTATAAGGCAACAAATATACATTTCTAGTAATATTTCGGGCACTTTTCCCGGATATTTTGACTATAATTGATCTTAATGATTTAGACCCACTCTGGAAATTTTTAGGCAGTTTCTGACTATAAAAAGACATCTTTTAGACAGTATTAGGTTACCAGAGTCCGGAGCAGAATTGCTGATTTTCACTATTTAAGGTTTAAATGGCTCACAAGAGTGTGACAGCATACAATTATGTCTTTAAAAGTATTTTTAATGAAAAGTTCGGAAAATTTTACAAAAAAAGTCATACTTATGTTTTTAGTGAAAAATGCATCCCCTGGGAGCTAAAAATTCATGAAAATGGGCATATAATGCAAAAAAGTGCTAAAATGTCAACTTTGACTCTCTGTAACTTAAAATAATGGCCCAGAAAAAATCTGAAAAAATTCAGGAGAACTATTGGATACCTCTAAAACATATTCCCACAGTTATAGCAATATTTATTTTTTTCATCTTCGATGTCACAGAGAACCACCCATATATAACTTTAATTCTTAATTAAAACTTTATATCGAGAGGCAAACCACAAACAGTAGCAAGTAAATAAATAATGAACTATATATATATATATATATATATATTACGTTCCCTTATTTTACGTAATATTAATTTTTAGTCCTAAGATTAATTGAGTCTTTTGTCCCTAAAGTACTTAGACAGATTTGCTAATAATATTTCATTAGTATTTATCGCAAAATGTTACTATAATCTTGCGTAGGAAAGAACTGGATGCGGCAGAATTGGCCTGTAGCATGAAAGGTTTCGATTTTCCCATCGATCTACACCATCGTCCATTCAATTCTGTATGGATAAAAAAAAATCGATTATTTATTTTATGTATTTAAATTAATTACTGTAGAATAATCGAACATCGTTTTCTAAACATTCTCAAGTCATCTAAATGATATTGAATGTTGCGCGCATGACGAATTGCATGGTCCAGATTTGTGTAGATTTCCGGTTTACAAATGTATCTTTTGACTTCCGGTCGAAGCCCCTTTAAAAATGCCCTAAGTGCTAGATTTTCGCGTTGTAGGCATGAATCGGTTATTTCCCTGCATTCTTCTTGTGCTATTTCGCCCAATGTTTTATAATTATGTAACATTCTTTCCATTCGTGCGCCGAATTAGAAAGTGCTTTCGTTTCGTTTTTGCGATGCCCATGCAATTTGAATTCTCAAATTAATCAAAGCGCTCATAACATTATATCTTTGTACTTCTGCTAATGTATATATTTTTTTTTCCATTTTACAATTTTTTTTTATTTTATAAATGACACCTTTTATTTTTTTTTGTTTAAAAAAAAACTGCAGTTGAAATAACAAAATTTACACGTTATCGAATTTGCGTTTTCTGCGTGGCGGTAGAGAAGATATATCCGGTTCTATAAATATTTGCGGATATAGATTATTTTGAGCTCCGCAACTTACTATTTTACCCCCTCCAGACTCATTGACTCTCACCACAGTGGGTTGTGCCGTGTAGGTGCTAGGTTCGGGCGGGGCGAAAGGTACGTGCGAGTCCGAAAAATGTTCCGCTCGAGTGCCCGCTACTTCCGAAGGCGTAGCTTGTTCTTCCCTTTTTTTCCTTGCGTCACGCGTTGGTTTATCCCTTGCAACGTGCAGTAATAATTAAGTGACTGAATTCCAAATGGCTCCTATAATATGAAGTGACCACCCATATAAACTATACAAAGCATAACCATGTAAAATGGTATCAACTAAAAATTTTATTAAACGCCCTATCATAAAAATGCCTATAATAGCTGCGCTAAATGATCCGAAAGTACATAATTGCCCCCAAATTTTCATCCAAGTGTTATTGGCTAATTCTGTCAACGCTTCTTCATCGAATAATCGGGTAATAGACATACCGTTTTTATCTACCTTTTTCCCGGTCATTCCTAATGCAATTGTGTTCAACATGGCTGGCCTTTCTACGGGAAACATAAGGTGTTGTCTTAGTGCTTGGATCTCCGCTTGGGTGTAAATTCCGCTTTTTGCAAGTTCGGTTGGCTCTGTGTAATTCCAGTTATTTTTAGTAGTTGGTTTTAAAATGTCTGGTTTTACTCCCTTAGTTGTTCCTCTTGGTAAAATAGTAAACCAATCTTCACCTAGTAAGAACATAGGAGGAATCAGAACACTGCAGGCAGCTTCGGTTCCATATTGTTTTAAAATATGTGTCCTTGGCGTCAAAAAATAATCTTTGCCGTCTTTGGTTACTGGTAACTCTTGGTAACATTTTGTAGTTTCTCTTCGTTGAACGTCAATTTGTACGCACTTCATTAAGTGCACAACTTCTCCGGCTACCAAGCCCATGTAACCACTTTTTTTCATAATTTGATATGCAAAAACGTCAGGTGCTGTTGCTGCAATGCTTAATGCATTTGATATAACTCTTCTTTCCAATTCGCATTTTTGCAAAATTAAATTGCGATATAATGTTTTTAATTGTCCTTTAATATGTTTTTCTACGTAAACGAATTTAGAGTTTACGTATACAAAAATGTCGAGATTTTCTATTGACGGATTTCTTACGGCTTGGAAGGTTTCTGTTATTGGTCCTTCTAGAAAAAATAATTTTGGGTGCTCTGTTCTAATTAATTCATACGAACACACCGGAATTTGTCCTAAAGTCGTAAAAGCAAAGGTTATCTCGCTCGATTCCATTACATATACCGGATGTTGCTCATTGCCTTGTTCTACAACTTTATTAACATAACCCGCGTATAATTCTGAGTATTTACTGCGTTCGCATGCCTGTACTGGTAACCTATCCCAAAAGGCGTACCCTGCTTCTACGTCAATACAATCATCTTGATTAAACTTACAGCGCGTACCGGATCGTAAAATAACCTCGTTAGCATTTAAGTTTACCGGTGCATAGTAATCCCTTAAAGTAATGGTAACATAGCCCGTGACTATAGCATCGTCAAAAATTATATATATTTTTTTATCTGTAAATTGCAAACTAGATTGTTTTTTATTCCGCGTAATACCCAAAATTAACCTTATTAGTTATTACCTAACAAAAAAAGAATTTTGGAAAGATTTTTTTTAACAAACTAAGAGATTTGGTTTTATTAAAATATATTTGGATTGTTTTGCAAGTTTAATTTACAAATTTATTTGTTTTTTCCCCTCCTTAACGGTAACTATTATACTTATACTGCTTATTTGCTCGAAATTAACCATTTATTCTCATTTTTACTTCTCTTGGATACTTGAATAACTTTAATCTAATTTATTGCTTATTTAACTAATACAATAAAATTAATTAATTAGTATTTAGATTTGAATAACAATTAAGCACTACCATTTTCTTTTTTTCTTTTTCCCTCCCGAAATAACTTTTCTTTTACCTGTTTATAAAATAAGTCTGTAATAATTTTAAGTGAATTGGAAATAATTGAGCTATAGTTAGTAATTAATTAAGTAATTAACCTTCTCCTGAGAAAACTACATGCATTTAAGATATTCTTCTCCCCTGTTTAGATTAAACGGTTATATATAAAAAAAAGGTATTATTCCCAATCCACAGTGAATTCTTTAGGAGCCCCCACTAGTGATTTAATGATGGTAGATCCCCAAGAAGGTATTAAAATAATTAAAAGGAGTATTAATAATACCTCAGACGGCCGCATTGTTCAATACGCGTTACGGGCAAAATTGAACATAGATAGCGATGCAATGATTTTAAGAGATAGATTAGAAAGATATGAAATCAGGAAATATTTTGGCGAGAATGCTGCAATATGGAATCCAAGATATGACGAGGTAGACCCCAATATAGAAATAGACCTCCACGATTTATCAGTGTCCAGAGCTACAAATATGAGTTCTCCAAGACAAATAGATGACTCAAGAAATTACAGAGACAGGTCAAATCTCCCAACAGGACAATCACGAGGACCATTTAGAGATCCCATATTGCTAAGGGAAGAAAATATTGGATGTAACCAAACAAATAGAGAACAAGTTCCAGTAAGAAGAAATAGTAGCAGGAACTCTCTAGAGGAAGAGATCCCGGAACTTACAACGCGGCAAAATGTAATAGATCGTATTAGATTAATTAACCTTGAATCCCAAACCCTTTCACATAGACCCCAAGCCCAATCTACCTGTTACCAATTAAGTCCCATCTCAAGAAATGATATCCCCTCTCCAATGGATCTAACAGATTCGGTAGCTCCGGAATTACAAGTTACGATGCCAAACGTATCAAGTACAACACTTGGGATAAATTCAACGTCGTACTACCCGATACAGACAATGGCAACATCCTATACAACAGGAGAACAACGGTTAAATAACCCGTTTATAAATCCAAGAGATCGACTGGGAACGTGCTCCTCGACCACATTTGTACCGATATCAAGCTGTACGGTGCAACCTTCGGCATTCAGACTAGTAACCCAGCAACCAAATGAACAGGGAAGTGGGAATATAACAAACAGACAGAGTATATAGGAATATGCATCCAATTTATAGACAACGTATTGAGAGACGCGATTTCTGTTCATTCACTGAACTACAAAAATTAGGGAAAAAGGATGAAGCACGAAGGATGTTGGATGAAGCATATAAGCCCCCGCCAACATTACAAAACTACGGTCTGTCCAAGTACTCATATGTAGAACAGGAACAGAAATCTAAGAAATTGGCAGCAATACTATCTACCCCACAAAAACCCCAGGAAAAATCCACCTATGCCCAGAAACTATCCACACCCCCTCCCAACCCCAAAACCAAAAGGAAAACCTACCCAAGCTCAACTCCTAATTATAGATCGGACGCGAATAATAGAAAGATGGAAAAAGAAACTATTTCCCAGAGAAATTACGGTCGCGGCTACAAAAACCAAAATTAGACACCTAGAACCTCGGAAGGAGAACAAGGTTATCCGAAAAAACCACAATCCCCACCAGATAGAGGAAACTTCAACCCAAACCAGGAATACTCACGGGCAAGGAACGCAAGTCCCAGGGATAAAGTAAAAGAACCCTGTTTCAGATGTGGAAAAATGGGACATTAGGTAGCAGAATGCCCAGAACCAAGAAAATGTTTTGGTTGTGGCCAAACAGGAGTAAGCAGTAAATACTGCGAAAAATGCTACAATACTCAGGGAAACTTCAATCAGAGGAAATAGAGGGCCATATTTCCTCAACATTTGCCCCGAAAGGGCCTCACACAGAAAAATCCCATAAACCCCAATCCCTGATACAAAAAACCCCCGGAGTTGATCCCAGACTATTTTTTAACTTAGAATTAAGGGGATGTCCTTGTTAGCCTCCATCAAAAGCCGCTCGATCTCGCGGCTTCAAATGGCGCTGTAGTCAGGTGTCGATTTCTACGATAAACGTACTTAAAACATAAATTATAAATTTTGTAGCTACATAGAGCTGTTGAAAGATACTTTCCCCCCTAGCTATAACTAAAATTAAGGTAATTGTAATATTACTCTTGGCAGCAAATGTTTAATTTTTTAAAGAAATGTGAAATACGTTGCGTGTAGCATTACGGCAGATATAGATTCATTGAATATGAAACGTATTTCACATTTCTTTAAAAAAATAAATATTTGCTACCAAGAGTAATATTATAATTACCTTTATTTTAGTTATAGCTAGGGGGGGAAAGTATCTTTCAACAGCTCTATATAGCTGTAAAATTTATAATTTATGCTTGAAGTACGTTTATCGTAGAAATCGACACCTGACTACAGCGCCATTCAAAGCCGCGAGATCGAGCGGCTTTTGATGGAGGCTATAGCTCCGACATCCCCTTAAACGGTAGACTATTGGTAGCTTTATTGGATAGTGGTTCAGTTCAATCATTCATTGGAAAGGGAATGAGTGTAATATTGGGAAGCAAATTACGACCATCAAGGTGCACAAGTGTTAAAGTTGCAGATGGAACACAGTTTCCAAAACAGGGGGTAGTAGAGATTAAAGTTAAACTGGACGAGAAAGAAATCGTAATGCCCTTTCAGGTTGCTGATGGGTTGCATTATGATTGTATTTTGGGAATGGATTTTAAAAGGAAGGCTAATATTAAAGTAGATTTTACGAATGATACTTGGTGGACAAATGAAGGGGTAATTCACCAATTCTACCCTTATGGCAAAGACCCTAGCTGCTTCCCCGCGATAGCTAGTATCGGTGGACTAGTTAGAGCAACCCCAGAGCAAGTACAACAATTCAACAAACTATTGGATGAATTAGTTCCCCCCACCCCGAAAACATTAGGAGTAACCAATATAACGGAACACAAATTGGAGTTAATAGATAACAAACCTATTCGGCAGCGGAATAGAAGTATTCCCCAAAAATGCTCAAGGCAGCCTACGAGGAAGTCGATCGGATGTTAAAAGAAGGAATAATAGAACCGTCGGATAGTCCTTGGTGTAGCTGTCCGGTTATAGTACCCAAGGCAAACGGGAAATACAGGTTCTGCATTGACTATCGACAAGTCAATGCAGTAACTAAAAAGTATGCTTATCCATTACGGAATATGGATGATATACTGGATCAGCTTAGGGAAAGTAGATACATAACTAAACTCGATCTCTCGCAAGCCTACCATCAAGTCCCCCTTGCCCCCGAAAGTCGAGAGATAACGGCGTTTGCGGTTCTCGGTCGCGGTCTATTTCAGTTTAAAAGAGTCCCCTATGAATTGACAAATGTCTCCGCCATGTTCCAGCAAATAATGGATAAATTAATTAAGCCAGAATGGGAACCTCATGTCTTTGCCTATTTAGATGACATAATCATCACGGCCAAGACATTCGAGGAACACATACAGTGGATTAGAATAGTCCTTACAGCGCTACGAAAAGCGAACTTACAGATAAATCGGGAAAAATCGGAGTTCTGCTGCGCTGAAGTAACATATTTGGGTTACATAGTAAACGAGGATGGTTTAAAAACTAATAGTGACAAAATTAAACCATTGTTCGAATATCCAGCCCCAACTAACTTGAAGCAATTACGTCGGTTTACAGGGATGATTGGCTGGTATTCCAGATTTATTGATAGGTTAGCTGAGTATAAAGTACCGCTAAATTACTTAACTCGCAAGGACGTGAGATGGCACTAGAAAACCGAACAACAGGAAGCTTTTGAGAAGCTAAAATTTGCCTTAACCCAAGGCCCCGTATTAGCCCGACCGGATCTATCCCTGCCCTTTACCCTGCAAACGGACGCGAGCGATTACACTATATCGGGAGTGCTGATTCAGGAAATTAACGGAGAGGAGCACCCCATTTATTACATCAGTCGGTCACTGACGAAAGCAGAAAGGAACTATACGGTAACTGAAAAAGAGTGCTTGGCAGTCCTTTGGGCAGTGGACCGTTTACGAGGTTATCTTCAGGGTGAAGAATTCACCGTCATAACCGATCACCATAGTCTGTTATGGCTGAGGAACATTAAGGATCCTACTGGCAGGCTAGCTCGATAGAATACGGTACTACAAAACTATAATATTAAATTTTAAATTTTGACTCTAAATCGTCCGTGCATGTATTTATTATAAAGTATTGTATAAATTTTAATCGGTATTTCCGAACTAATTTGTGTTGCTCAATATTTTTTCAAATATTGCACAAAACCCTCTTTTATTAGCAACTTACTTGCATATCGCTAAGTCTTAAATGTTGCCAGAGGTGTTAGAAAATTAATTAAGGAAAGATCGAGAAAGAAAAAAATCAACGTCCCCAGGTCGGGATCGAACCGACGGTCTCCTGCTTACCGGGCAGTTGCCTTACCACTTGGCTACCGGGAACCCGACGATTCCACGCACCTTGTACCTTGAAGTCTTTATTTCTCGATATTTCCTTTAGACATCCCCCCTCCCCGCTTATCAAATTTCAACCTTAGCATTCTATTTTAAATTTTGACTCTAAATTTCAACCTTAGCATTCAACGAGCCGCGGTGGCTCATGGGTAGAGCTCCCGACTCTCACACCGAGGGTCGTGGGTTCGATCCCAGACGTGTACCTCTGAAAATTTTTTCATGTGCATTTTTCGAACACCGCGACTCAGTGGCTCGGCGTGTCACTATAATGTGACGCCAGTTCAGGTGCGCGTGCGTTTCGTGCATTTTTCAGTCTGAACTATAGGGAACGTTAGGGACGCGAAGATGTAAAGAGGATCGCGGTGGTTCCATCGGGAGGACAGGAAACTGTAATTATTAGACTAATTACAGTGACCGATGATATCTTCCGATGGACACAAGCACCACTGTTTCAACTACATGTGCTTTGTTTACAGACACACCGTTCACCTCCGTCGCTGATTAGCCCTGGCAGCATAAATAGAGCGACGTTAAATAACATAAAAAAAAAAAAAACCTTAGCATTTTACTTTAAATTTTGACTCTAAATAATATTAAATTTATTCATAGAAAAGGTGCATTGCACAAAGTACCGGACGCCTTATCAAGAGCTTATGAGAATCAAGAAGCAGTAACAGCAATAGAACCATTGGACTTGGAAGATCTGGAATATCAAAAGCGAATGGCCGCGGTTATAAGATCCCCGAAAAAGTACCCAGATTTAAAAATAGAAAATGGCTATTTATATGCATATCACCCTAATCCCCTTGTTGACCCCCTAATCCCCGATTTGGACGAGTGGAAGCTCATACTCCCCTATAAAGACCGACCCAAAGCCCCATTTGAAGCATATTACTCCCCACAATCTGGTCATCTGGGAATGGACAAGACATACGCAAGGGTAGCAACATACTATTATTGGCCCGGTATCTATTACGACACCTGTAAATTTGTAAAAGCCTGTCAGGAGTGTCAAGCCCACAAATCATCCCAGCAACCCCCAGCAGGTATCATGGAGGGAAGAAACATTGAAGGGCCATGGACTGTGGTAGCAGCGGACATAATGGGTCCAAAACCACCATCCAAGTTAGGATACAAATATATAATAGTATTCGAGGACCTGTTCACCCGATATATAGAAATGAAACCTTTACGGAAAGCGGACGCGAAAAATGTATTAACAGCTTTTGATGAGCTAGTGATCAACCGATGGGGATGCCCAAAATACCTTATTACTGATAATGGAACGGAATTTTCAAACAAATTGATTACGGAAAGGTTAACGGAATACGGAGTAATTCAGTCAACAATTCCCCCGTATCATGCCCAGGTTAACCCAGTGGAACGCGTGAACAGGAATAGAAAGCCCATGATAAATAGCTACCTAGATCAGGACCATAGGGAATGGGATAAACACCTAGGAGAATTTTGTTTTGCTCTTAATAGCGTAGTCCACTCATCCACCAAATATTCCCCAGCTTTCCTAAATTTCGGTAGAAATCCCACCTCGGTAGCTTTACTAAGAAAACACATAGAGTCCCCATCTCTAATTCCCCAACCAGATACTGAAACATGGTCAAATAGAGTAAAAAGATTACACATGATCTATGACTTGGTAAAAAGGCACATCGACAAAGCAAACGATAAACATGCCAAAAATTATAATAAGGGAAGGAGAGAAATAACCTTCCAAGTGGGAGATTTAGTCTGCAAACGGAACCACGTTTTGTCCTCTGCGAATAATAACTTTGCTGCAAAGCACGCACCAAAGTTTATAGGACCCGCAAAAATAATAAAAGTTTTATCCCCAGTAGTTTACTTGGTCGAGGAAGAGAATACAAAACGGCAGACAAAAGTGTTTGTAAATGACTTAAAACGATATGTTCCTACCCGTTACCCTAATCAATTTAAAAACCATACCCCTGAGAAACCCATACCCAACAGAAAAAGCCCGCGATCCCCAGTAAATCCAATCCCCGAAATCCCAAAACGCAATAGAGGTAGACGAAGGAAAATGAAACCGCAAACAAACGTGAGCACTGGAAACTCCTCACGAATGAAATTAAGGTCGCGGACATAAAAAGCAATCCAGGAGGCAAAAAAAGGGAGAAGGAAAGATAAATGAAAACTAAAGGTAAGAAATGCTTTAGATGGAACGAGCTGGAGAGACGGCATCAGCCCGGCAGCGAGGACGAAGACGTGGAAGACTCGCGTCCCACCCAATGGAAATGCCCAAGCCAGGGAATGAGGAATTGGCGGAGGCAATGGCCAAGATGGCAATGAAGGAGGCACCGAGTCGAGGATGCCTGGGTGCCCGAGGATGTACCCGCGGCGGTCGCCACCTGTGCGACGACCCTTATTTCAGAGCCACCATGGCCAAAAGAGAGAGGAGAGAGGAAGTCTCCCAGATGGCGGCAGTGGATACACCGGTCATGAGACGACCTCAGACACCGCCACCAGGATAATCCTTTCCCCCTCTCACCATGTCCCCAAATCTCTTTCTCTCTCTCTCTCTCTCTCTCTCTCTCTCTCTCTCTTGGTGAGTGCAAAGCCGCTTACTCTTTTGCTCTGTCTTATTACTGCATATTTGCTCGAAGCTGCCTCGAGTAATTTTTAGCGAGTGCTGAGGGGATGATTGCCGACTGCAGCGTCAATTAATATAATTAATCGAATCCTGCTGCAGACGGTTATCCCGCATTTTAGTCGTTTTTATCGCCAGCATTTTGGAGGTTATCCGCGAGCAGAGAGGAAAAGAGACGGCTCTCCGCAGTGTACAGCGTCTGCAGGTCCACCAACTTTCGCACGACTCGATTCGCACATTGCAAAGTCCGTTGGAGTGGACATATTCGCTGTGGAAAATGGCAACGTCGCGCGGATGTTTCGTGTGTGGTGGTCGACTAACGCGAAAGGACTACACTGAGGTTTGTGGGCTGTGTAATAGCATCACACATGCGCACTGCTTCGAGGCTGCGCTGGGCTCTTCGGAGCGCCGCTGTTGCCTCTTGGCGAAAACCAGAATGTTAGTCGCGGCTCCCACAGATGTGAGGGCGCCACCGCCTGGGTTGCCGCGACAGACCGGCGCGATCTGCTCTACCGAGCTCTCCGACACGCCCATTCAGCTCCCCACCGGCGCCAAGCGTATTGCCTCGCCTCCGTCACCATCATTGTCGCAGGGTGCTGAGCAACCTCGCGGCGCCGCGCCCACAACGCCCAATAGTGACTCTACCGCTGCCGTGGCTCTTAATACCGACTCGATGGCGTGTGCTCCGCCGCCGTGGATGGAAACGTTCGTGCGTAAACTTCAATCCTCCTTCCAAAATTGAATACTTACCTACCCCCACGCAAACTTTCCCCGAACCCATAATTAACCCCGCTGCGCCCATAATGAACACCCCAAATCCCCTGGAACCAAGGGAAAACCCATCCTTGCTCACCATGCCCAGAGTCTTCAAAACCAGACCAGTCGAGGTTAGAGGAGGAAAAGAGGCTCTAGGAAGGAATACCCCGACCTCCCCAGGATCAGTGCCGGCAGGGATGCTGGAATTGCGGTGGAACAGGCCACAAATACAGCACCTGCTCGTCACCGAGGGCCATGTTTTGCCGAAACTGCGGTTGGAGAGGCGTTTTGAACGCATCCTGCCCTCGGTGTGGGGAATATCACCGAGAGGTCCTTCGCAGGAGGAAGGAATTGGCCAAAAAATGGGCCTAATAACCAGATTACATAGATACATATATATACAATTTTTATTTTATTAAATAAATAAATTCCCATAGAAAATAAGCGATTATTATTTACTAACCCAATAATACTATTCCCACATACGGAAATGCAACTTACACATAAGAAAAAGGGGGGGGGGATGAAAACAAAATTCAGAAAAATAAGAAAATGTATTAATTAATAAGAAAACGATATAGGACGCGGTTAAATTCAAAGAAGCCCCTACATTTGTGATTTTAATAGCAACGTACGCACTTTACTTAAAATAAAGAATTAGATAAATTATATATATATACATGTAAAATTAAATAGTAATAATTTATTCTTTACATTGTAAATAAAATAGAACGAATGATTCATGTAAGTATGGTCGCGGAAATATCGGGAGCTCTCATCGGCTAGTAAGTAAGTAAATTGTAAGGGCAACCAGTAAGTAAACATACTAAATAGATAGAGAAATAGGGAATAGGAACCACACAAAGATTGGAGCAGCCAAGCAGCTACACAATACACCGAAAAACAGATGATATCGATCATCGTAGATCATGCGAAATTTCCCCCCGAAGTTACGACTCCGCGTAACTTCAGTTTGGCGGGGGGGGGGGGGGGAGTTGTGATAAGGTGATTTAACACACTGAAATACTTTCGGTGTAGCTACTCCGATCAGCGTAACTCATGTATCGTATTAGTATCCTAGCTACGCCATCTAGAATGTATATCTGCTTTCTTTAAATCGGATTATCTGTTATTCCGTATAATGTGTACGCGATAATCATACTTTTATGCATTTATAGTTTTACATTGTACCGCGAGTTTAGACTATAATAAAGTTCTCCAAAAAAATGGAAGATTTTTTTGAAAAAGCGACAACATTAATTAGATTTAAGAATTTATTTGTTGAAGGTAAGTTTGTATGCATAACCTATAACTACAAACTAACAATGATTTATCTTGTTTTCTTGTACGAATGGTTTCAATGTATATGCTTTAGCTTTTTCACGCTTAATTATTTAACAATCATACTATTTCAAGATATGTTAAGTATATATAGTATCATAGAAAATTCAAAGGAAGGGGGATATTAGAAACTATGAATTTGTTTCTTTTAGAATCCTGCCTCTCAATTTAATCAATTTCTCTTTTTATTAAAAAAAACTGTCATGATGATTCCGCATTTAAAATTCTACAAATACTCATTTTTACAGTTATACTGCATAAGTGTGCATGTACGACTACCTACACTGAAAAAAATTCCGGATACACGTTACCCTCAGTTCATAATTTTACCGGTAGATAATGTGACCATCGCTCAAAAGCGATGAGTGTCTGCTGTTTGGACACTGAGTCTCTTTGAAAAAGACAACGACTGACTATTTCGGTGAGGTTATAGTTTGTTTAATTTTATCGGACAATATTTAATCATCTCGTACTACTTATATGTATTTAGTTTTTGTTAATACATTAGACATTATAAATGTATTAAATTAAAAATTAACGCGAATTATGACTGCGATTTTAGAAGATTTTCTAATTGAATTCAAATGTTCGTACTTATTGGATGAATTAGAAACTAAGTATAAACTTAAAGTATTTTGTCGATATGAAAACATTATTAATTCTCATTATTTGTGAGGTAGAAACCTCACAGGGGGAGAAGTGAAAAAGTAAAGCTCAATGTATATTTTGATGTTATAAGCAGAAAAAAAACTCTTTACTTAATTCAATATAAATAGTATACTAAAAAAATGTAAAATCTTGCTTCCAATATCTTACCAACATTGCTCTAACTGCAACATATCTAAGTGGATATTTTTTTTTATTATTTTAACGTCGCTCTTTTTATGCTCCCAAACCGGTACTAATCAGCGACGGAGGTCATACGATGTCTTGGTGAAGAAAGCACTTGGTGAAAATACATTCGCCAGTGGTGCTTGTATCAATCGGCCGGGGCCGGGAATCGAACCTGGGACTTCCAGATTACGAGCCCGACGCTCTACCGACCGAGCCATCGCAGGCCTCTCTCAGTGCTCTAGCTGCTGCTCCTTGTGTTATTTTTTGCGGAAGATTAGACAACATTACTAAAGCATTTGTCATTTTTGATAATATACATTTCGAAATAAAGGATCCATTGAAAGCGGTTGAAGCTTGCCTTCAAATATCTGTAGCCCTACATTCTTGGTCAGCAACTTGTTCCAATGTGTGGCTTGGAATGTAATCTATTAGATTAATGTGATTTATAATTGTGATTTCTAATGTGATCTATTAGAGCACGTTTATTCTATGCGGCCTAATATATCCTACGTCTTTCCACCTGCAAAGTCAACTAAACCCGTTTCGGGTTTTATAAAAAAAATTGATCCTTCATTTACTACTTCAGGTATTTTTTATTCAGTATTTAATTTCTTTTACAAGATTTTATTTCTTATGTATTCTTACTTATATTTCAATTGAATATTTCAGAAGCAAGTGAGACGACTGGATAGCCTTCTTCGCTTCTTATACAATTAATGATACATCACATTTTTATGTTATATTACGCAGTATTAATAGTTTTAGTTGTGGTCGATTGAAACTGTTCCGAGATTAGTTAATAAAAATATTCTGTATTAATTATATAATACAACTATTAAGGTATAATATTGTAGGGTTTAAGTAAAATAATTCTTTATAATCATGGATTATGTAAATCTGTTCAATGCTGTATTGTCATTCATCATTTTACTTTATGGCAAACCATCTTTTCCAAGAAAGATAGTAGATATGGTGTTTAATTTTATGAGCGATTTTATTGCTGAAATATTTTGTAAGTCGATGGAAGAATCGATTCTAAAAATTATTGATAAGGCTAATAGTAAGCAACAAATGAAACAACAAATACGAGAAAATATTCTTTTACATCGTAATATTATCGCCAATTTTTCGACAGAAAAAAGACGCTTTGAATTATTAAAATCAAAAGGATTTCAAAAACCAGTGGAATTTGAAATTCGAAAAACGTTCATTGAAATAATTCAAAATCACATAACTTCGTTTGTAGAATTGCCTGTTTTTGCTTATCGATTGTCCTTATATCATTCTTTGCAGAATTTTTTAGAAATTCCGAGAATAGCGACAAAGATTGTAGAAAATGTAAAAAAATTGTCTTTGCCAAGCGATATCATTTCTAATGTGATGCAAGGTAAATTTTGGAAAAAAAATGTTTTAAATAATTTGATAAATGAATATGTATTACCAATTTTTTTATATTATGATGATATTGAGGTTGGTTAATCCATTAGTTAGTCACAGCAGTAAAAATAAATTTGGATTAGTGTATGTTTCAATTGCTTGCTTGCCTGTAAATATTTACTCACTTTTGGAAAGTATTATTTTTTCAATGATTGTCCGAAGTGAAGATATGAAGCAATGTACGAATAAACATATTTTTGAGAAACTTATCAACGAATTAAAATTTTGAGAGAAACGGGCATCACTATAGTTGTTGACAAGGTTTCGACTGTGTTTACATTCCAAACCGTTCTTATTCTTGGCGATAATTTGAAACTCAATGCAATATGTGGAATGGTATAGTCATTTAAAGCTAATCATCATTGTAGAATTTGCAGATTCATTTGATTGCTCACAATTATGTACTGAGATGAAAGAGTTAACAAGAACTCCAGAAAATTATCACTTAGATGTAATGAAAAATAATGCACGCGAAATCGCCTTAAAAGAACATTGTGTATTCAATCAACTGCATAATTTTCACATTGCAATAAATAAAAGCGTTGATTTTATGCATGACGTACTTGAGGGTGTTTGTGTTTACGTGATACGCGCTATATTGTATGATTTCACCTTTGTCTCGAAATTATTCACTCTGGAGAATCTTAACATGAGAATTAATGAATTCGTTGTGTATTCGGATGATACAAATCAGCCGCCTCCAATAACATTAAATAGGTTTAAAGAAAAAATAAATCTGAAATATTCTGCTGCTGAAATGTTGTATTTAACACGATATTTAGGAATAATTATAGGTGAGTCAGTTCCTTATAATAACGAGCATTGGAAAATGTATATTTACATACGAAAAATAGTAGATATTTTAATGTCTTCAAGAATTATTAGTTTACACATTGCAACTTTAGCGCAATTAATTGAGAAGTTAAACTCAACATACATACATTTTTATAAGGCATTAAAACCAAAATTTCATTTTTTAACGCATTACCCGTCGATAATAGATTCTTTTGGACCCTGTGTACATTATTGGACAATGCGCTATGAATCACGTCACCGTGAAATTAAAGCCAACGCTATAGCTTCTAGTTCAAATAGAAATCTTTTAAAAACGATTGCACTAAAGCAAGCGTTGAAAATGTGTAAAACATTTGATACATTTGAAAGAAAAGCTGTAGATATTTTATTTGAATCAACCGATACTAAAAATAACGTTCATTTCAGTAAAGTCATTGTGAATGGAAGTAAATATAAAATTGGAACTTTTATTGTCGTTAGCGTCGAAGAACCAGATATTCAATTTGGGGAAATAATTCAAATAGAAAAACTTTCGTCAACGGAACATAATATCGATTCAAAAGTTCAATTTACTGTCAATATTTATGAAGAAGTTTTCTTTGATGACCATTTAATGGTCTACGTTGTCGCTAAAAATAATGAAATTAAAATACTTAATAATAATGAAATACCAAGCATGCCAGCTATCGTCGCCTTGAAAAAGGGAACCAATTATTGGATTATTCCACCATATGTATTATAATAATACAGCGTTTTTTGTAAATAAAATAATTAAATGTATATTTAGTTGTAAAACAATTGTATATAATAAAAAAATATGTATAACAAGAAAGCAAAACCCTTTTCATTTTAACATTTACTTAGAATATTTTACGATATTTAACTTTTTTCACAAAATATACGATACTTTATGATAAATTAGCTTATTTAAGTAATAAATTATCATATTTTTACAATTATCTAAGATATTTATTTGTTGATAACTTACATCGTAAAACAGTATCAAAAATTTCAATATTTGTTACTAAGTAATTCTACTTACTAATAAAATTAAATAAAATTCCTACATTTTATCAACAGTTTCATAAAATTACAATACATAGACTCAAATTTGTATACTTCTTTTATACAATTTAAATATTGTTTAAACCCTAGTAGAAATTGAGCATTTTAAGGTTAGACAAAATTTGTAAGTTGATCATATTAGGATCATATTTTGAGCATTTTTTGCTAATTCGTCACTTTCTGGCTTAAAAACCGTTTCAATTATGCTCAAAATTCTACTAGGGAATGACTCGTTGTATACGTTATTGCATTATAGCATGTTCGGGATCCGTAGACATACTGCTACGAGTTTGTTCCGACAATTGGAGTATCCACTGCTCAGATCAGTCGGGGTATCAAGAGCGCGCGACATACGAGTGGAAATAGTTCATATTCAGGGGAGTAGATGCGCTGAACGTACGGCGCGTTCGCCACTACTCTTACAGTAAATCAGCTACGCCGAAAGTATTTCAGTGCACCTGTCACAAAAAGGTAAAAAGAAACAATAAAAAGGCATTAGCATAGCCTTTTCCCCTTATCAAAACTACCTACCCGGATACCGTACACACACGCATACCTACTGTAAGCTACCCAGTACCCTAACTACCATGAATAAAACTCCACATCCCTTCCCCGGTTCCCAGCAATCCAGCACCAGGACAATCCAACGAAGAAGTAGCGAGCTGAATGATCTGCATCAGGTGCAAAACCTCAGGAGTGACAGCAGGTATCCTTGGAAGACCATCGCCCACTGGAACCTCGTGCAGAATTCCTGTAAAGATAATAATAAATGAGACAAAGCACATTATTAAGGAAAAGGATAACTAGGAAGGAGAAGATAGAACAGCAATATAGGAAGAAAGAATTGTGAACAGGAGTTGAGAGGTTAGGGGAGCACTAACTTTCCTCACTATAAATTAACTAAACAAGTAATAATAAACTCATACGGCTTAGCGACTTACCTGTAACAATTCCTCCGGAGCTCCAGGTGAACCCCACGGCAGACCAGCGTCGGAGGAGATCCACTACGTCGGCAGTAGTCTGTTGAATCCTCTTCTTGACAGCTGGAAGGGAGACGCAGTCGTACGAAGTCGGCCGATCGCACGGACGAACTCTCGCCTCGTACCGATAGCAGCGCAAGGCGCATGTGCGCACGAACGAGACGAGCCGAGTGCCGACGGAGAACAGAGCTCCGTGAACTACGGTCGAGTGTGTGTGGTCGTGACGTATAAATTGGATATTTACTTGTCGACATCGACATTTTCATCGATAAATCCTTGTGTGTGAGCAGAGCGTGGCAAGCAATTAGGAACTTTATCAATCGGCTGCAGTTTCGAAAGGTGAGTGCGTATGGTGCACTTTCCCCTTTCCTTTTATCGGTCGCAAATTCCCGGTCCGCCTGCGTGTGTGTGCGCGTATTATTCCCCGCCATCTTAACGTTGAGTCTCTCCCGCGTTTCCCCTCTTTCCCCTGCGCTACGCTAAGTGATTGCGTTAGAGATATCAATTATTTACTAAATTAACAATCGACTGGTGCCCGAATTCGATTGCAAATCAATTATTGTTTTTTTTGTTAATAAATCCTTTAGTTACTTTTATAACCTCCCCGAGTATTTATTTGATTAGTCCCCCACCCTGATCCCCAGTGCGGCGTGAGAACGTTTGACATAAAAACCCAAATTTATTCACATTTTAATTTTTTAAATCAAAACTAATCGATATAATTACTTGAAATTTTTACACTTTATGATTTTTATAAGGTTCCTTCAGCATAAATTTTGTTAACTCATTTAACTGACTAATTTTCAAAAAATAAAATCATTAAAAAATTTCTTTTTTTTTTAATTACGAAAAAACTAATAGATATAATTAGTCAACCCAAAAATTAATTATTCAAAAATCGAAAATTGTCTTTAGAAAAAACTATTTGGGGGATAAATAATTTAAAAATAATAAATAAACATATTTATAACGTGTTTTTAGTGAGTCGAAAAACTGTAGTATTACAAAACTTTCTCTATAAGGAAGCAAAAGGGATTAGATAGTGAATAAAATTTAATAGGAGGCAAATGGATTAATTGATATAATTAATACAAATTAATACATAAACAGAGTAAGAAGTATGGTAATTATTAAGAGAGATTAAAGAATAAAGGAAAAGGGATATTTAGGAGTAAAAATGGTTAAATAAGTAAATAAGAAAAAAATTATAAGTATAAGACTAAGATAGTCAAGCGGTAGAGTATCCGACTGATACGCGCTACGACGGGGTTCGATCCCCGACCAGTGCAGATTTTTTTATTTCACTTTTAATGTTTAAATAATTAGATTAAACATTAAAATGTGGAAAATTGTAAAAACTTATAATTTTATTATTTTTTTTTTACATATTTGCCATTTTTGGTTAAAACATCAATTCGATAACACCAAAGATGACAAAGATGTTAATAACTAATTAACTAAACAATTTTTATTAATTATTTAAACTCAGTTAATTATTTTGAGTGTAACTACACTAAAATATAACTTTTGAAATTATTATTTATTATAATTTACAATGAAAATTGGCATTAAACCAATTTTCAATAAAACTGTAAGTTTTACAATAATATAGCACTAGCGTAACTATATTTATGCATAAATAATGCATCTTGTAAAACATCACACTACGAGTATTATATTTAAACAATATAATAATTAATACATTTATCATCTATTATAAAATAATATAGACGAACAGCCAGTATACGACGTCACAAGCTAACACACGCACATGTCGATGCGTGTACATGAGATGTCGATGGTGGGAGACTTAGATCCTGAGTTTGTCGAAACTAGAGAGTTCCCCCACCACTGCCAAGCCTTGACAAAACCAACGGCTCTCGCTGCCTCGGCAGCATTTTCGTCGAGGACGACGAACATTTCAAGCGGCCTCTCCGCGCTGGTCGAGTCTCGCGTAAAAAGACTCGTGTAAATGTAACTGTTAGTTCCGCTATCAAGTCATGTAAGGGCGTTTCTCCAACACCCAACATGAATATTAAATAAACTCACTTTAAATTACTTCACAACGTTTAAGGAACGTTGCGCAAACGTCGATTTGAAAACCAATTGTAATTTTCATCACCCCTGTTACGTTGCTGCAATGTTGCCGGAACGTCGGTAAGTATTGTTTCCGCAAAAAGATAAGTGGACCAACAACGTTCAGGAAACGTATCGCACACGTTTTTTTAAAATTATATCGCCGTCCTTTAACGTTACTAAAACGTGCAGGAAACGTTGCTTCGGCACAACTTATAAACTACGGAAAATATTAGCGGACATTTCACACGTTTCATCTACGTGTCAACAACGTTTCAACAACTTTCAAACCAACGTTTGAACGTTGCTAAAATTACGTTGCCACAACGTCGCCACAACGTTGTGTGCTAGTAGGGTTTATTTAATTCTAATTGATATTCTTGTAATTATAAAATGTTAATTCTTATCAAAGTACCTACATATGGCAACCTCTTACTAAGTCTCAGGGATTTTAGTTGCATTCTTAAGGTGACGCGTGATAAGAGAATTTGTTTTCTCTCAGACCTACGTCACTGAATGCAATTGGAGATTTTTAGATCTAGATTGTGAATGCTTCTCAATTCGTGAAGTGACGCGGGAGAAGAGAATTTGTTTTCTCTTTGAACTACGTCACTGAATTGAAGTGGCATCACAATCATAAGGGCTTTCCAGTAATAAATCAACTCGACGAATCAATGCTCATTCATCGATTTGCTATTGGATGGGATAATATATCTACCCTCTACATATCGATGAATTAAATAAGATGGAAACTCAAAAAAAGGAGTTTCTCTCTTATGTTTTATTATGTGAATAAATTGGACCGTCACAGTGTACTTACAAGTGCACAACGATAATGCATACTTTATAAAATGATGAACGTTTAAAACTTCACCGGGATCGGCTGCGTTGTTGACCGCGTCGAGGACCTGTGTGAGTAGTGGACTACGTCACCTGAGGGGTCGTCTACTTGCGTATATGAACACATTCGCAAACACACCACTCCGCGTCAGTGCCCGGTTAATGTCTCCGACGGTAATGATCGCGCGCACATGATGAAACTTACTCGAAGCACATTGTTTACGTGTTGGCCTGCGCCCAATTGCCGCCATCTTGAATCTAACTAGATTCAAGCGCGCGCACACTGAATACACGCGATCCGTGCTCGTATCGACACGTGTATTGCGTATATCGAGTACAGGGAATTCGGAACGCGTGTAGTGGGGGAACACGTGAGTATTGCAACATAATAAACATGTAATTGTATAGGGAATTTAATTACTATTCGCATTTTCTAAGGTATGAATGAAAACATTTTAAAAATAAAATGAGCAAATAAACAAATTACATATAATAATAAATAAAATACATTTAATAATTCAAGTCGCCATCATGGCGTCGGGAGTGGTAGACACTCCCGATCTGGATGAAGTAGTTTTCTTTAAATGTCATCCAAAAAGTAAAGTAACAACTGTGACGTGCATAATTTTTTAAAATTATATCGCCGTCCTTTAACGTTACTAAAACGTGCAGGAAACGTTGCTTCGGCACAACTTATAAACTACGGAAAATATTAGCGGACATTTCACACGTTTCATCTACGTGTCAACAACGTTTCAACAACTTTCAAACCAACGTTTGAACGTTGCTAAAATTACGTTGCCACAACGTCGCCACAACGTTGTGTGCTAGTAGGGTTTATTTAATTCTAATTGATATTCTTGTAATTATAAAATGTTAATTCTTATCAAAGTACCTACATATGGCAACCTCTTACTAAGTCTCAGGGATTTTAGTTGCATTCTTAAGGTGACGCGTGATAAGAGAATTTGTTTTCTCTCAGACCTACGTCACTGAATGCAATTGGAGATTTTTAGATCTAGATTGTGAATGCTTCTCAATTCGTGAAGTGACGCGGGAGAAGAGAATTTGTTTTCTCTTTGAACTACGTCACTGAATTGAAGTGGCATCACAATCATAAGGGCTTTCCAGTAATAAATCAACTCGACGAATCAATGCTCATTCATCGATTTGCTATTGGATGGGATAATATATCTACCCTCTACATATCGATGAATTAAATAAGATGGAAACTCAAAAAAAGGAGTTTCTCTCTTATGTTTTATTATGTGAATAAATTGGACCGTCACAGTGTACTTACAAGTGCACAACGATAATGCATACTTTATAAAATGATGAACGTTTAAAACTTCACCGGGATCGGCTGCGTTGTTGACCGCGTCGAGGACCTGTGTGAGTAGTGGACTACGTCACCTGAGGGGTCGTCTACTTGCGTATATGAACACATTCGCAAACACACCACTCCGCGTCAGTGCCCGGTTAATGTCTCCGACGGTAATGATCGCGCGCACATGATGAAACTTACTCGAAGCACATTGTTTACGTGTTGGCCTGCGCCCAATTGCCGCCATCTTGAATCTAACTAGATTCAAGCGCGCGCACACTGAATACACGCGATCCGTGCTCGTATCGACACGTGTATTGCGTATATCGAGTACAGGGAATTCGGAACGCGTGTAGTGGGGGAACACGTGAGTATTGCAACATAATAAACATGTAATTGTATAGGGAATTTAATTACTATTCGCATTTTCTAAGGTATGAATGAAAACATTTTAAAAATAAAATGAGCAAATAAACAAATTACATATAATAATAAATAAAATACATTTAATAATTCAAGTCGCCATCATGGCGTCGGGAGTGGTAGACACTCCCGATCTGGATGAAGTAGTTTTCTTTAAATGTCATCCAAAAAGTAAAGTAACAACTGTGACGTGCATAATTTGTGAGAATATATATCATAAGAGTGACTTTAATAAATCAAAAAGTGGAATTGCAATTAGTAATGCTTTTATTATTTGCCCGGAACACTCAAGTCTAAATCTAACCTCAAAAATTACAAAAGACACGTGTCTGAATGAAACAGCAAAGTGCATTATTGCACAAATAAAATTACAACAAAGGTTACAAATAAGAGAAGAATATTTAAATGACATTATTAATGAAACAAATAATGTAGATTTAAATCTAACTAGTGATCAATCAGAACTTGAAACTTTAAGAATCGAAAATAAATTGTTAAAACAACTGGTATCAGAAATGAGTGATAAAAATTTACTATTAAAAAGTGCTTTGGAACAAGACAAGGAAATAGACAATGTTGTAAAGAACCCTTTATATTCACAAGTTATTAATTACGAAAATATTAAACCAAAAAAAGTACCGAAATTAATAATCAAGAAAATAAATAATAAAGAGGACAAATACGACATCAAGAAATGTGTCGCGCATTACTTGATAAAAAAGAAATCTGTGCAAACTAAGCAAATTTATAATAAAAATAATTCTGAAGTGATAGTGGAATGTATGAACGAAAAAAGTGCTACTGAGACGGAAAAATTTTGAAAGAAAAATTATCAAATATATGTGAAGTCAAAAAAGAAGAAGTATTTAAACCTAAGCTTAAAATAGTAGGGATTGATAATTTTGAAAATCTAAATACTAAAGCTATAGAAAATGATTTAAATGAAAGAAATTTTAAAGAATTTAATACTGGATGCAATGTTGTGCACAGATATGAAAACACGAGAACGAGGCTAGAAAGTGTTATAATAGAAGTAACGAGTGAAATTTACAAATACATAAGAGAAAATAAAAATAGAGTTTTTATTGGTTATCAAAACTGTAGAGTATATGACATTATCGATATAAGACCGTGTTACAATTGTGGAAGATTTGGACATAGTGGTAATAAGTGTACAAATAGTAAAGTTTGTTTGAAGTGCGCTGGTCCTCATAATACCGAAAATTGCATGAATATAGATAAACTAGCTTGTGTAAATTGTGTATATCACAATAATAAATTTAACAAAAATTATGACTTTAAACATGTGGCTAATGATAGTGAGTGCTGCCAAGTGTTAAAAATGAAAATTAAAAAATTTATAGATAACATTGATTATCCGATGAGTCCAAGTATACCAAGATACATCGGTAAATTAGATTTTAAACTTATAACTAATAGGAAGGTAAATAGGATAAAGGCTAAATCTACTATGTCGGTATCATCAATTGCATCAAACAGCTCAAGTATCCAGCAAGATCATCAAAATGGAAAGCAACATTGAAGTGATTTCTGAGATATTAAATGATACTTTAAAAAAAGAATTGGTTGTAAAAAATTTTGATACTTTAAATACTTATATAAATTCTAATAAGGACAATATCTTATATATTAATATAAGAAGTTTAAATGCGAATTTGGAATATTATCAATACTTTAATCTAAAAGGTTACAAAATGCATTATAATAATAGTAAATTGAATAAATCGGACGGTGTCGTTATTTATATTGATGAAAATATAAATGAATTTACTGAAATAATAGAAATTGGTAAACTTAAAATTCTCAATACACGTATAAATAACGAAATAGTAAATATAGAAATTTCTTCAATATATAGATCTCACGATATAAGTAAGACGGATTTTCTTATGAATATAAAAGAATTGTTAAAAATTAAAAAAAATATCACTAATCATATAATAGTAGGAGATTTTAATATTGATATTTTGGGTTTAGACAATGTTAGCCAAGAATTTCTAAATAATATTCTAGTAAACGGTTACTATCCAGGTTTTCAATCTATTACAAGACCATCTAGCTTATCTGATAATGGATCTTGTATTGATAATTTTTTTATTAAAATGAAATCACTTAACACTAAATCTTGCAAATTAATATACACAATTACAGATCATTTTCCTTTATTTTTATCAATTAAAAAGATTAAAGTATCTAGAACTGATAGAAAAAACGTACTACTAAAGTATAACAAACTCCATTCTTTTGCTAAAGGTTATAATTGGAATAATATAGTAACAATGTCTGATCCTAATCTAGCAATTGATGTATTAATATCGACTATTAAAACTTGTATTGAGAAGGCTACAGTTACTAATATTAGTAACAAAAGAGATAAAAATAAACCAAGAAAAGGTTGGATAACTAAAGCTATAACAGTTTCATGTAATAAAAAGGAATTTTTATATAATATTTGGAGATTAGATACAAACAATTTATTAAACAAATAAATATATAAAACATATGAAAAAATACTAAATAAAGTTATCAAAAATGCAAAGATATTGTATGATAAAGAACTAGTTGAAAACTCAACTAGAAATCCTAGAAAATTATGGAATATAATTAACCAAAAATTAGGTAAAAATAAGAAAAAAGTAAAGCTATATCTTACATATACGATAAACAAATAAAAGTTATAAATAATACTACAGAAATTGCAAATACAATGAATAAATTTTTCACTGACATAGGTACTGAATTAAGGAAAAAAATTATCACACCAACGAATTACAGCAGGAAAATAACGAAAATTAATCAGAAATCAATATTTTTAAACCCGATTGTTGCATATGAAATCATTGAAGTTGTAAACGATTTTGATATAAAGAATGGAGGAGTAGATAAAATAAACACTAGAGTATTAAAGACATTATTAAGCTACATTGTAGGACCTTTGGTCCATATTTTTAACTTATGCATAGAAAAAGCTATTTGGCCAGATGCTTTAAAAATCGCTGAAATTGTACCTATTTATAAAGCTGGTGATAAAAACTATGCAGAAAACTATAGACCTATCTCTTTAATATCTAATCTAGCAAAAATCTTGGATAAACTAATTTATAAAAGATTTATTAATTTTTTAAATAAATGTGATATTTTGTCAAAAAATCAGTTTGGTTTTGTTAAAAATAAGGGAACTAAAGATGCTCTGCAATACATCTCTAGTAAACTGTACAATTGTTTAGATATGAGCAAACCAATCGCAATAGCTTTTCTTGATCTAGCAAAAGCTTTTGATACAGTAGATCATATTATATTTCTGAATAAGTTATATAACTATGGAATAAGAGGTGGTGCTTATGATATCATGAAATGTTATTTATCGAATAGACAACAAAGAGTTAAATTAGATAATGTTTTTAGTTCTAATATGACAGTAAAAACTGGTGTTCCTCAAGGTACAATATTGGGACCACTGTTATTTATTTTATATGTAAATGATATGTTAGCAGATAATATTATCTCATATGCAGATGACACTGCGATAATTGTCACTGGTAAAAATTGGAAAGAAGTTGAATGTTTAATGAATAGCGAATTAGAATCAATCTCCAATTGGTTGGCTACTAATAAATTGTCTTAAAATGTTAAAAAAACAACTTATATTACATTTGGAAATTATTGCGATAGTGTACCTGAGGTTAATAATTTTAATATTAATATAAATAATGTTAACATAAATAGAGTTTAGCATACCAAATACCTAGGTGTAATTTTTGACTTTAGAATGAGTTGGGGTAAACACATTGAATATATTGTTAATAAAACAAAATATCTTATCTTTGTGTTTTATAAACTGGCCAAGATTATGAACCTGGATACGGTTAGAATGATATATTATGCTTTATTTAATAGTATAATTAGTTATGGTATAATAGCTTGGGGTGGTGCATATAATAATTATATGAAAATATTACATAGTTTGCAGAAAAAATTATTAAAAATTATAAACAAGAATAATTTTATTATTGAAAATAATCCGCTAAGTATTGAACAGATTTTTACACTAGATTCATTAATGTTCCATTACGAATCTCTAAAAAGCAATTTTATGTCTTCTAACAGCATAACGAGGAAAAAAAATTTAATTTTACCTCGTACAAGAAGAACAATTAGTTGTAAAAATAGTTATATCAAAGCAATAAATATATTTAATATGTTACCTAACGATATGAAAATCTTAAGCACCAAAAATAAGAAATCAAAAATTAAAAAATGGATTAAAAATAATATATATTAAAAAAAAGTTTTTATTTTCTGTTGTATTCGTCACAAATTACTTTTAGCTACAGTTGTATACTATTTGGTTACTTTGAATAATTGTTAAAGATTTATTATTTAAGTATATTAGATTAGTTTAATATTTAAGTTAGTTTTAAGTTTTCTTTCTGTAGCCAGTCCCACCAACAGATAACTCCGTTTATCTCTGTGGGAGGTTTGCATGATGTATGTGTTTCTATTATGTAAATGCTTTTCTGGTTAAATAAATAAATAAATAAATAAAATGGGCAATAAACTTATGTATATGATGGCATTACTCACATATTACTTCCAAGCAAAGGAAAAAATTTATAAATCGTTTATAATTCCGATTCAGCTGAAATCAATGACCAGAACACTACGAGGCACGCTCCCGCGTTTGCTCATTTGCGGGAGTGTACCGCGCGGTGTCAAATATATTTTCTACAGTAAAAAAATACATTTAATAAATAATTTGGGCAAATAAACATATGTATATGATGGCACTACTCACATGTTACTTCTAAGCCTAGGAGACAATTTATAATTGTTTAATAATTCCGATTTAGCTGAAATTGATGACCAGAACACTACGAGGCACGCTATCGCGTTTGCTCATTCGTGGTAGCGTGCCGCGCGGTGTCGAATATATTTTCTACGGTATTGCTCATTCGTGGTAGCGTGCCGCCGGTGTCGAATATATTTTCTACGGTAGAAATAAAATACATTAAATAAATAAATTGGGCAATTAAACATATGTATACGATAACATTAATCACATGTTACATCCAAGCCTAGGATAATTCTGATGCAGCTGAAATCGACGACCAGTTTACTACGAGGCACGCTCCCACCTTTGCTCATTCGCGGGAGCGTGCCGCACGATGTCGAATATATTTTCTATAGTAAAAATAAAATACATTTAATAAATTTTTTAGGGTGTCCTTTATATATTGACTTCAAACTTCGTATAAATACGCATTATGTTATTGTCTAGTGCTTCTGTGTTTGCGTTTTGCAAATAGAACCATAATATGCCCATTAAATGCAATAATGTATCTATCTCACTCAGTCGGTAATAATCCAATATGGCATCCCCTTAATCTACGAATATAAAGAAAATTAGAGGATGACAACAGTTTGAAATTTTGATTTAGCCGATGAAAATAGCGTATTAGAGGCCAATATGACACTTTTCATCCCTCATAAAATACCCTTCTATCTTTTTCCGAACGATCAAACTTTTTCCTCATCTTTCTAATATTAAGACTAACTTAACCTATGAATATGAAGAAAATTAAAGGACGATAACAGTTTGAAATTTTGAGATTACCGATGAAAATAGCGTATTAGCGGCCAATATGACACTTTTCTTTCTTAATAAACTACCCTTCTATCGTTTTCTGAACGATCACGCTTTTTTTATATTTTTCTAATACTAAGACAAACTTACTCTACGAATATAGAAAATTAAAGGATTTCACTGTTTGAAATTTAGAGAAAACCGATGAAAAAAGCGGATTATGGCAAAAATGATACGTTTCATCCCTCATAAACTACCCTTCAATCTTTTTCCAAACCATCAAACTTTTCCTACATCTGTCTAGTACTAAGACAAACATAACTTATCAATACAAAGAAAATTGAAGATTGACATCAATTTGAAATTTCGGGATAACCGATGAGATTAAGGGGCAAGTAGAAAAAATAAGCGACTACATTATATCTTGCAAATTTAATAATAGTTTATTAATTATAAAAATGTGAGTATATAAATTTACTTATAATCTTATTCCCCATCATTCTAGTCCACACATTTAGGGACCATTGTACTGGAAGTTTGATTCGCGTTCAAGGTGTGGATTTATATCTGACTAGTAATGGTAATTATGCTGGTTTAGCGTCCCATTGTGCGTAAACGTGCACTCGTCGGTAAAAACAATTTTGTGGTGCAAACGGGGTTCACGCCGAATTGGGGCGAGCAGTCCACCACAAAATGCTGGCAAGAGTTGTTGCACCCAGATGTAATGGTACGGATGTTTGCCGGCATCTCTTAAGACGTTGTGTACACGGCTGTGCGACACGTTCAGTTGCCGTCCTATAGATCGGCAACTCGTTGTCGGGTGCTTCCACGAGGTCCTTGATCCTCTCCTCCATCTGCGGATTCAGCACCACACGCTGCTGACCGACATCTCGGGGTCCTGGCGCCGCATCCGCAGTGGCCATACACCGCCGATGCGCGGCACCAATCGTATCAGGATCCAGATGACGCCTATTTGGCCACCTTCCTCTATATGCACGTGCAGCTGGTGCTAATTGGCCACCATTCAAATAAAAAAAGTGCACCATTTGTGCATACTCCTCGCGCGAATACCATAATCGCGCACGTCCCTCCATCGCGATAGAGAAGCAACTGAGTCAATGAGAAATATGTAGAATCACTGATGTGCGAAACTTGTTTTTCTTTCGTTTTGCGGAGGATATAAAGGTTGTGGATTTTTTTTTCGTTTCATTCTACTTTTTTTCATCTCATTTGATTTATTATGAGTCCATGACAAAAAGCCCAAACGACAGAAGGCCCACCAATGAGCGCTGACTACGATGTGTCATGGCCCACCAATCAGAGACGTTGCTAGGGAAACGCGAGAAATAAATAAATTACCGATAATGTAGAAAATTATACAATTGATGTATGGTAATAAGAGGGTAATTTTATTTAGATGGCAGTACCTCAGCAAATAATGTAATAAGTAAACCACAAAAAATATGACTTTGAAAATAATATTGGGAAAAATTATATAATTAAGATACTTATAAACAGATAAAGTGTGCATTTCATGTCATAAAATATTTTCTGTAAAATATTTTTCATTCTAAAGAAATCTACGTTATATAAAATAATGCTTTCTAAAGAAAACATCATCCCTGGCGAATAAATAGCAACCGTACTGCAACCTTCCTGGGTTGCTGATAAGTTGCAATTGTAAAAATAAAAAAACAGTATTAAAAAGCAGTATAGTTACGAAATTATCATAATTTACTACATAGTGCTTACTTAAAAATAGTTAATTATACTTTAAAATTTATCAGACAGATAACAATTTTAAATGTGTGATTAGAAAAACACCATAAAGAGAAATATTTGTCATTTCTATTTTGATTTCAGTGCTTCCAATTGCAGAAATTTTTTACGAAGTTAGAATAATAAATATATGTATAAAAATGTTTATTTAAAATATATTTAAAATATATCTATGGCATAGTTCAAAATACTTGTCGATTCCAGTTTGATTTCAGTCCTTTCAATTGCAGATAAAGAGAAATACTTGTCGCTTTTACTTTGATTTTCAATTGTAGAATGTTTTTACACAGTTTAATTATTAATATATCTGAAATACATTTTAGTTTAAATGTAAAACATTAGAATGCTTTATATGACCATATTATTTTACACGATAACCTACTAACTACCATCGATATAAGAGGATATTAGTAGATCAAAAATAACTCAAGTGAAATACTTAACCAATGGTGGTGCAAGTATTATTCTATTTAAAGAGCATAAAAAAGGGAGAAATTACTTTTTATTAGTTATGCAGAAATTAATTTGGCTCACATGAATTATTATTATTCTATAAAATTGTTTATCTATTGATGTAAAGCACGGCAAGGATAGACATTGTTTATTTAAAGAGAATAAAAAAAAGAAGTTTCCTCTTTATCAGTTTTGTGGAAATTAATAAAAACTATTATAAAGTTTAAGGGGAGTCCGTACACAAAGTTTAGAAAAACGTCACCTCGAGTGGTGGCGCTGGAGTCAGGTGGGATAATGTTATAGAACCTACCGATAATTGTAAATTATAAAAATACGAAGCTCTCAATCCATAAATATTGAGCTGAGCGCCATAGCCATTCAAACGGGGAACATTTTTTAGTCGGATATGGATCCGAAAAATTATTATTGAAGTCGTAAAGTGAGAAGTATGATTTGACAGGTACGAAACCTGTGTTCTGTTATCGACGCCATTGCGGAATGCTTGGTTGCGCAATTACATCAGCTGCCTAGAGATGGCGCTCGTTTATTTGATTTGCGTCAAAAATATTATTATGTATTCGTTCAAATGAAATAATATACTTTTTTTACTTCTCTATAAAAGACTTCTCTATACTTATGTGGCGTATATAAATATATATATATATATATATATATATATATATATATATATATATATACACTGCGTCTCGAATAAAAATAAAATATACTTTTCACTCTAATCAGCTATAATGTGCATTTGATCCCTGTAGACTCACTTTATTCCCCGTAAACCCACATTATTCAACATACACAAACTCTATTATTTATTTTGACTTCTTCCTACAAATACTAAATTAAATATACCAAAAAATCTTGCAAAAATGTATAGGAATTTGAAAAGTGTATAACTTATTATAAATTAATTATTGTTGAATAAAGAGGTCTTTTAAATTATCAGGGTGAAAATTTATATATGCAGTTCGGGAGTAAAAGATAATTCTCTTGGATGAATAACTGCTCTCGCTACAACTCGGGCAACAACTTTCATAAATACTTTTTTTACATCCTTAGTGGACATATAACTATTATTTTGTATAGAAGTAAAGCTACCCGTTTACAGCAATATATATAATTAATAAAATAAATAAACAAATAAATACATCTAAAATTAAATTAAAAATCTTTTAACCCTTAGAGGGCCGGAAAACCACTGTAGTGGGTCGACCCATGATGGGCACTTTGTTAATGACCAATCCATGATATAAGATACCTTTTTTACCATTTTTCTATGGAGGATATGCCATTCCAAATCCCGACCCTCTAAAGGTTAATCTTATATAATTAGACATTTTATTAATTATTAATTATGTATTAAAATATTTTGTACGCGTGTGTACAAAAGAAATACACAATTACTGGAAAGCAAAGCAGCAAACTCACGTAAAACTTGTAACGGGGTACGGATTGAATATAAGGAATAAAAAAATCAACGAAGGTATCGGGGCGCGAACCCACGATCCCGGGAGCGCGAGGCAGAAGCCTCACCACTGCGCTACCATTCGCAATTATCCCGGCTAGTCGACTTGGTCCTATCGACGAACGTCGCCGATAATTCAGGGACCTAACCTGCGCCGACACTCGAAATCCGTACCCGTTATAAACTATAAAAACAAATAAAAAAAACGTATTTAAAAATATATGCTTAAAATACAAATACATTTTTCTTTAAAAACTTTTTATGCATACATAATTTTATACAACGTTTAACGTAGTATACTTTCATACTAACACTATACATAAAACAAAAAGAATGTTAGTACAACTATAAAAAACTACAAAATTATTCTACTGTAAGTTGTATGAAAAGATAGGCATGCATATTTTTGAAAGAGCTCTGGCACATTTTAATTGCAGAATTTTGCATCCATATAAATAAATTATATTAGAAAATATAATTATTTCTTTCATTTTTTTATTTAACATCGCACTTTTTAGCTTCCATTATAGTGCTAATAATCGACGGTGATATGCGACGTATTTTTTGTAAAGAAAGCACTTGTCCAAAATATACATTTTGGTAATTGTAATAGTGCGAATGCCACTCTTTAAACATTAAGGGGATGTAATACTCAACTAGTTACCTACCGAGCTATATGAGACAATTATATTTAAGTAACTAATACATATTCTGAATAAACGAAAATAGCGTTGGAAGGCAATTTTCACATAGTGGATTTAGGTTATAAAATTTCCTTCCAATCATTCTCGTTAATTATTGCCCATACATACTTAGCTCTTGGCAAAATTATAGAAGGTATCAATACGGAGGGCAATGATGTCTTGATTTTTCATTTATTCAAGTATTTTATGATTAATTGACAAAACGTGCGTGCCATTACTCGTTCGGTAAAAATTGACTATTACATCCCGTTAAGTATATTACTGTTTAGATACAGCTCGAAAGCAAAAGTTCATGCAAAAAATATTACAGAAGATGAAATTAAAAAGAATTTTTATATAAAGTGCAATTTCATTTTTGTACAACAATTTTCAATATTGCTAAATAAAGCAAACATTGGAATATATATTGTATAGGTAGATATAAACCATACAAATTACATTGTATTTCAAATTGCATTTCAATAAAAATCTAAAAAAAATAGAGATCAAACCATGCAATAGAATACACACAAACACTTCACTAAATAACAAGAAAATAATTTGTATAACTTGTTATCCATGTCAAACAATACTGCGTAATAAATAGTAAAAAACCTGAGTATTTTACTATATAGTTTTATAATACTCAGATCTGATTGATGTTGACAAGAAATTCTTCAGTACTTAAAAATTTAAAAATTACACTTTAATAGATCCTGGAAACTGCCATGCTAAAAATATAAGTGAACAATCAACCTACAAAATGCAAAAATATGAGATAAAGTCACCGATATATTGTTTTTTAGAAATTTTTTTTAAATTAACTAACTGTAATAATAATAATAATAAACTAATATAATATGATATATTTGTTTGTGATTTGCGAATACCAAATATACATATATTAAATTGTATTTTATCAGTCACATTTTAATTTGTTTAATTATATTTTTAAAATGTGAATATCACAAACTAGACCTTTTTTGTTCTTTTTGTAGTGAGTAAAGATCATTAATTAAATATTTATTGTACTGAAATCTACTTGGTCTCTTACGATAGAGAATTTCATTTGATTCCATCAGAATAAAACAGAATTTTATCAAAGTAGAATTACAAACAATTTTGCTTCGAAAATAGTTGAGTATGAAAGTTAAATAGGTTTTTTTTTGTAGAAAAAATTAATGTTGAATCAATGAACTTAAATAAGATGGCTCCAAATTGATGCAGATACAATCTTGTAAATTGTTACAATTTTTTAAGCCCAATATATTCTACTTCAACTTTCATAAAAATTGGCTTTGTACGGATTCAATCTAATGAAATTTTCTATCTTAACAGACAAACTAGATTACAATACAATAAATTCTGAATTCAATGATCTTCACTAACTGCAAAAGAAGTATACAAAAGGTCTATTTTGTGATAATGACATTATCAATGTATAATTACAACGTTAAAAACATGACTAACAAAATATAATTTATGTATATATGTATATTTGCAATTTGCAAACCCCAAGCAAATATTGTTAGTATAACAATATTTATATATTTATTTTAACAAATATATGATTGTAAAGCACAAAATACCACCTATGGCCTTTCGGATAGGACATGTAAATTTTGGCGAGCTCCCGTTTAGATGACCATAAAGAACACCGACTCTTCATTGCGTCATATTGGACTGGACAGTAAACTCATCACCTAGCAGCAAATGCGTCAGACAGCCTTCCTAGACATCGAACACGTTAGGACGCTGGCATTTGGATACGCTCCTTAGCACACACAGCTCACAGATAGATCTGTAGATAAATCCATTAATATAAGTATTTATATATACTATAAAGGGAGTAGGAAAGGACTGTATAATACAACTGTATAATACAATTAATGGCAGCTGAAAGTGGGAAATGTGATTGGGAAGATTTGAAGTTATGATTTCGTTAACATAACCAGTTAATTCAATTAATAACATATGCAAGCCCCAAGTAAAAGTTTATTACCTGAAATCAAAACAGTGCATCATCTTCAGCAATGGAACCATTGACTTCAAGAAAAGAGAGACTAAAACTTGTATCGCTTCATTGCCATAATCCATTGAAATGTAGAATCGTAGAATATACCTGATTTGATATACGTTGTAACAGTTGTTTGGTACACTTCTTGGAATGTTCTGAAAGTATATCTAAAATTAGTATCTTTTCGGACAGCACATTAATGGCAAATGGATTGTCGTCACTTCCTCAAGTAAAAGCACTAACTAAATATCTTAATTATTTATAAACATTATAATTTACTATTACCTAATTTTCTGAGCTTCTTATTTTTGTTGTACTTTAGCTACCAGAACCAAATATCCAAGTATAGTTATCAATGATTTCTTGTAGATCTCGGTGCGTGTGATTATTTATTCTCATTCAAATGTTACCCAAAGCTTTCACTAAGTAACTTATTAAATAGGTTTCCCCTCTTCCTTTAATGGGCACTTATTAATAAAAAAAATGTTTTCATGATTAAAATATTTATAATTTTTACAATTATTAAAATATTTAAATAAATGTTACCAACTTTAGGAATTGGCGAGCTTAAAACACATTTGGCCAAAAATAAACAAAAAACTGTAAATAAAAATATAAATAGATTAGAAAATAATCGTTCGTTGGAGCTATGGAGAAGGTGATTTAGCAAGGCCATTTTACCACTCCAAACAGATGAATCGAAATAATCGACGCAATGCGCGTTCAGTACCCTACGGGCGGGGATTCGCACGAAAGCGCGAGCGTGATCCCCTCCCGTAGACTTCCAAACGAGAAACTTGATTTTTGTCTAAAGCAGAAGAGTTTTGTTAAAGTTTATAATGATTCTTCAAGATTTTTCTCAAGTTTATTCGCAATTACTAATAAATGTATTCACTAGTATTTTATAACCTATGTTTTATGATATAAATCGCGTTTTTATATTAAAATAAATAAAGGAACTGTAAATAAAAATATAAGTGGAGTAGAAAATAATCGTTCGTTGGAGCTATGGAGAAGGTGATTTAGCAAGGCCATTTTACCACTCCAAACAGATGAAACGAAATAATCGACGCAGCGCGCGTTCAGTACCCTACGGGCGGGGATTCGCACCAAAGCGCGAGCGTGATCCCCTCCCGTAGACTTCCAAACGAGAAACTTGATTTTTGTCTAAAGCAGAAGAGTTTTGTTAAAGTTTATAATGATTCTTCAAGATTTTTCTCAAGTTTATTCGCAATTACTAATAAATGTATTCACTAGTATTTTATAACCTATGTTTTATGATATAAATCGCGTTTTTATATTAAAATAAATAAAGGAACTGTAAATAAAAATATAAGTGGAGTAGAAAATAATCGTTCGTTGGAGCTATGGAGAAGGTGATTTAGCAAGGCCATTTTACCACTCCAAACAGATGAAACGAAATAATCGACGCAGCGCGCGTTCAGTACCCTACGGGCGGGGATTCGCACCAAAGCGCGAGCGTGATCCCCTCCCGTAGACTTCCAAACGAGAAACTTGATTTTTGTCTAAAGCAGAAGAGTTTTGTTAAAGTTTATAATGATTCTTCAAGATTTTTCTCAAGTTTATTCGCAATTACTAATAAATGTATTCACTAGTATTTTATAACCTATGTTTTATGATATAAATCGCGTTTTTATATTAAAATAAATAAAGAAACTGTAAATAAAAATATAAATAGAGTAGAAAATAATCGTTCGTTGGAGCTATGGAGAAGGTGATTTAGCAAGGCCATTCTACCACTCCAAACAGATGAATCGAAATAATCGACGCAATGCGCGTTCAGTACCCTACGGGCGGGGATTCGCACGAAAGCGCGAGCGTGATCCCCTCCCGTAGACTTCCAAACGAGAAACTTGATTTTTGTCTAAAGCAGAAGAGTTTTGTTAAAGTTTATAATGATTCTTCAAGATTTTTCTCAAGTTTATTCGCAATTACTAATAAATGTATTCACTAGTATTTTATAACCTCTGTTTTATGATATAAATCGCGTTTTTATATTAAAATAAATAAAGGAACTGTAAATAAAAATATAAATAGAGTAGAAAATAATCGTTCGTTGGAGCTATGGAGAAGGTGATTTAGCAAGGCCATTCTACCACTCCAAACAGATGAATCGAAATAATCGACGCAATGCGCGTTCAGTACTCTACGGGCGGGGATTCGCACGAAAGCGCGAGCGTGATCCCCTCCCGTAGACTTGGAAACGGGAAACTTGATTTTTGTTTAAAGCATAAGATTTTTTTTAACATTTATAACAATGATTTTAGATTTTCTTCCAGTCTTTCCGTAATTACTAACTAGCAACAGATACCTCGCTTGCTAACGCTCACTCGGTTGTATTTTGATCGTGCTTATTTTAGGTGAGTATATGTAAAATAATTGCACAGCCTTTTTTCTTTAAAGTTAAATGTGACATTTTTATGTTCATTTTTTAAATGAAAAACATTACATTTTTTAAATAATTAGTAAACCAATTGGGTTTATCAAGGCAGAAATTGCATTTTTATAGATACACCAAATTCGCTGAGTAAAATTGAAGTTTATATGCATATAAATTTAAATTTTCTTGGATTAAAGCCCTTCGATAAATTTTATCCTGCAAGGAGTTTTTTGTATTTGCACCTGTTTTAAGCTTATTTTTGATAATATTTTAATATTTTACTTAATGAATGTGTGAAAAATCATCAAAAAAGAATATTTTTTATAATATATTTTATAAACATGACATTTCACATAATATTTTATAAAAATTACAAAAATATTTTTATAACCGTACTCTACCCTTAACACCAACAATGATAATTTGCGCATTGCGAAGAGGATTATGGTATAATTAATGTGGTGACTGAGATGTCGTTTTTGTAAAAAAAAATTGAGAAATAAACAAAATATGATAGTTAACTACCAAAGTTTTAAAATTAATCAAAATTTCTTTAAAATTACATGTAACTACTATTGTACAGACGATTGAAAAGAGTGTGAGAACTCGATATATTTTGTGTCGACTTTCCAATATTTTGGTTTTTTAAAAGAGGTTATAGATTAAAAAAAACATCAAAGACAGAACTGAAAATAAAGTTCAACTGAAAACTTGATCATCTAATGACTATCAATTATTTCGTGACATTCAAAGAATCCGTCAAATGTCAATCATTCGTGAGATTTCGACCCCATTTTCATCATTATTGCAGGGGTTCTGTTATCTTGATCTCGCGTAGACGAGTTGAAAAGATGTGAGAACTCCATATGTTTTGTGTCGACTTTCCAATGTTTTCGTTTTGTCACGTCCAGACTTGCACCAATTACCATAAAAAAATATTACAAGAAGGCAAATGGTTAATAAACCATTCGCGTTCCTTTCGCTCTTGTTTGACTAGGACTAGCCTTACGTCTCCGGGAGTAGCGAGCGAAGTTATTTTGAGAGTATAGAGATGCAGGATATAATGTGGGATAAATAAAATAATATGTTTTATTTCGTATTAATTATGCATTATTTATTTAAATATAATATGCTGTTTTTCTTTAAATGAACACGTGAAACTAAATTATTACAGCTTTTTAATGGGCAAAAACACATAAATTTACACTATTTTATTAACAATTGTATAAAATTATTTAAATCGAATAACGATTAATTTTGATTAAATAAACAAATGTACGGCGAACATATTAACACATTATAGAATAAAAAATACACAAGGTTATTTTATTATAACATTAATAATCAATAATTGAAATAGGAATCATTATAAGTAAATGCAGATAAAATAAAAAAAATGGTTGTCGTTTAAAACATGAATTATAGTTAATAAATTGTAATTCAAACCGTGAATATTTCAATTCAAATACAATGTAACGAATAATTATTATAAATAAATTGTAATATGTAATAATAATTGTTTTAAAAGAAAAACGGTTGGTTCAGCAATCGAAATAACATAAAATATCAGGTTGCCTTTACGAATAATACAAGCGTATAGATAGCCGAAAAGAATATACCTTAAGTACCCAAATATATAGATATATATATATGTATATATATATATATATATATATATGTGTGTATATTCGGTGAGGAACGAAGGTCCGCCTTGAACGTGGGTAGCGGTGTCAGATTGCCGTATAATGTCCTGCTAGACCTGCGGGCGTCGACGTTAGATATGTATGCTGTTGGAGCTCGACGATTTCCAGATGTCGAAGTCGTAGTTCCTCGACTATGGCTTGTAGATGTCAATGATACGTCTCGATTCCTCTTGTGATTTTTAATACGTATTACTTAAAGTTCAAGTAGCAGAGCCACGCCCTCGGATAAAAATCAAAGAGTTGTCCAGCAGAGCTTCGCCTTGCGAAAGCTTTGGATGAAAATTTAGGAGTGCCTGTGTCTCTTCTGGGTCCTCTTTATATACCCTAAAATCCTATGCATCTGTCCTTGTCTTACGCTTCGCCTTGTCTTACACTTTGCCTTATATGGAGATGTGTAAGTAGTTCTCGATTTTTCTGTGCTTGCACCCGATTGGACCGTTAGATGTGCGTAGTTAAAAATTATCGAATCCCATGCATTTTCTGTATCGCTTCGTAGTTAATTCGGAGAATTTGCTGTCCCCCTTTTATTACTGCGACGTTACCCAAAGAACGGCTTAATTTATTACTTCCTTCTAATGCTCGAATTTTCTAGTCGATGTTTCCCATTGCCGGCTCTTCTCCGAGCATTGATTTTAGTGTGCAGTACAAAAAAACTCTTGCGTAACCCTTCGTTTCGATCTCACTATCGGCGATCCCGCTTATATGCGTATTGGCTTTGAATAATATCTTCAACTCTACTTATCAGTCTCTTTTTCGTTTGAAACACTCGTAAAATAATCTGTTTCTTAGCTCTATTTTATATTACTGCATTTATTTAGAATCATTCTTTATCAACCTTATTTTGTTCGTCTTCTACGCCGTATTTTTATTCTAAACTACGCAGTACTTTTTACGAAAAATAATAATATAATTTTCGTCGGGACGCGACAGTTTTATTTGATAATTTTAAATAACTATTTATACATTATTGGATGAGAGTTAGGCTCTTGGATAGTGTATTGATGAAAACCTGATGTCGTTTCTGCAGCCCAAGACATGTTGTACTGAAGTCATTTAGATTTTTCGTGTATAGTTGTAACACACGCTCCGTAAAATATATTTATGCTTCCAGCGTTAGCCAACATATGAATGTTGTATTCGACTCTTACGGCGAGGATGTGCTGGTAAGGTATACATTTCAAGAATCATATATTTTTTCAATGCATGATCTATTTAATAGTAACATAATAAGGGCTCTGTAACAGTGTAAGTTAAGGAAAGAAAAGTATACTGTTAAATTTTGACGCTAATAATGATAGAATTAAATACAGAAAGAAAATAAATATGACAAAGAGTAAAAAAAAAGTATATATATGTATATTGTGTCTGTGTAAAAATAATCATTATAGGTTATTATAAAGAAGGTGTGTGTGCGTGTGTTCAGAAAGAAAGTGAAATATGTCCATATATTTAATATATTTATAATGCACACACATAAAATAATTTCCATTTGGGGGGGTATCGTAATTTTAAATAAATTGATGTAATATATTGTGTTTACAGAATACATAAAATATAATAAGCATGTTATATACTCTCATAAATTATATTTTTCTTTAATGGCGGTAGTAAAATTTTTTATAGAGTGGTATATAATACTGTCGTTGTGTTATATATTGTTTTAATTTGTATGTGAATGTAGTATTATTTCAAAGTGATGGTTTTTATAATGCATATTTAAAAATTTTGCTATTTAATAGAATCTTTATAGTAATTGTTATTATAAAATTGAGTGTTATGAAAATCATTTTTTACGCACGTTGGGTGAGTGATTGTATCTAAATGGCGGCTCTGTCGAAATATTTTATACATGATATATGCAAATATAATTCTAATTGTAAAATTTTAACAAATTTAAGTTTTTAAATAATAATTTTAAATACCTGTTTATACGTTATTATAAGAATTAAACTTTCAGTCGTTGTATTTTGGGAAACTCTGATTCTTTTTTGAAGTCTGTAAGTTTTGTCGAACGGCAGGCTATTTTGATTTGTCGAGTTGATGGCAGTGGATCTGTAAAATAAATTTTTCCTTCCAGCGTTAGCCAACATATCAATGTTGTTATCCGACTCTTACGACGAGGACGTGGTGGTAAGGTATACATTTCAAGAGTCATATTTTTTTTATTACAAATTCCATTTTGTAACGAGATAATTAATTACATGATACAGTATATATTTTAACCTGTCTTTTAATACTTTTTTGATGACGCTCAATGCAGATATTTATTATATTACAGCAATCATGATATTAAATTCGTTACACAGGTTTTCAGAAGATAGCTTATCTAATGGGAATTTTGGTTTTAGTATTATATAATTTTACTTGTTTCTGAAGTTTTGTTATATTTTCTATTTTTTTAGTAATTGATGTAATGAGTATATACTTTTTTGTACTCATTTACAATATTATATGTTGCAGCCGGTTTTTAATCATGTTAATGATTTACAGCGCAAAGAATTATCAATTATTTTGCATATTTATTTTAATGATTCAGTAGTAGTAATATTTCAATGGATTTTTCTTATATTTCATTTTTTTTATTTATTATAACTAATGTAATGATTTGTCATTTACAATATGATATGTTGCAGCCGGTTTTCAATTGTATTTTAATGATTTTCAGCGCAAACAATTATTAATTATTTTGCATATTCACTTTAATCATTCAATAGTTGTAATATTTTAATGTTTTTTTTCATACTTCCATTTTTATTTATTTATAAAATTTATATAAAATGTGTGTATAAATTTTCGTCTACACATTTACAATACTTTTTTAAACACTATATTGTTAGTGTAAATTTTGTGTTTATTTTTTAATTTATCATTTTCTATTTTTGCATTGTTTAACAGTAATATTTTTAAATTTTTTCTACTTTTAGCTCTTGAAAGAGCTACGTATAAATGACCATGGCTAAAAATTGGAGATGGTAAATAGATACCAACTTGTTTGTATGACTGTCCGTGTGATTTATTAATAGTCATTGCAAAACCTAATCGAATGGGAAATTGTTTTCTGCGCATGTTGAATGGTATATCTTCTTTAGATGGTGAGAAAGTGATTCTTGGTATTAAAACTAATTTTCCAATTTTTTTCCGCTTATAATTTCTGCTTTAATTAAATGTTTCATAAGTTTTGTTACTAATAATCTTGTTCCATTACAAAGACCTTCATTCACATTTAAATTTCTTAAAAGAATTACTATTGCACCCAGGGTTGTGAGATTTATGATTCGTCAAATCATGAATCCAAAATCAACCTTGGAATTGCAGAATTTGTTGTCTTCAAATCACAAATCCTTTTGGTTAAAATTTTCTTTAGTTATAAATCCAAAATCCTTTTGATTAAAGGATTTCCTAAATTATAAATCCAAAATCCTTTTGATGTAATCTCACTTGTGAATTGGCCCCATTCATAAATCGAAAATCCATATAATTTTTTTGACTTATTGCATCAATTTTTTTACTTATTGTATTGTGCGTTTTTTTACTTATTGTATTGTGCGTTTTTTTACTTGTGGTATCTAGTAGATTGTGCCCTAGTGACCTGAACGTTAAACTCTCGAAAGATTACAGTCACTCAAAATAAAAAAATTGTCTGTATATTAAGAGCAAGACCTATATGATCTTATTACGGCCCGCTGATTCCGAGTCTAAGCTTGATTTGGAGTTATCAAGTTTGAGGTCATTTAAAGTTCAAACTTAGAAAAAAGTTTTAAGGAGAGGTCACTAATATTTCTACAATTTTGACAGCCACTGATCCTTTATGGGGTTTGACTTTATCGGGTTAAGATGAAGGTCATTAAAGGTCAAGTTTGTAAATTTTGTAGAAAGTACATTTTGTACTTCAAATTCCGATATTGGTTTAGATTAAGATAATTTCATTTGGCGCTATCACGTCAGAATCAAGAGCATTTGAAGGTCAAATTGAGAAGAAACTTTTAAGCGTAAATGACTAAATAATATTTTTATAGTTTTGACAGCCGCTAAATCCGAATCAAATCCGCGTTTAGATCCCATGTGGAAAAATTTTATAAAGTTTATATAAAATTTTTATAAAATCACTTTATAAAATTTTTATATAAATTTGGTTCTATAAAAATTTTACAAAATTTTTATAAAAACATTATATATTATGATAAATTGCTTTTTTTTATGTATTTATGTGACAAATAAAAAACTATTTTCTGGGAAGATATAATTTAATGAAAATCATTTATTTGTATAATAAAGTAACATGAGAAAACAGCACATGGAAAAGAAAAATTTAATAATTATTCATGTATAAAAATTTTGTATATATTTTATTTTAATAAAACACTTTGAAAATAAAGTAAATATATTTATCATTAAGTGCATATAATTGTATTTTCCCAAGTGAAAATAATTTATAAATTTTTTATAAAAATTTTATAAAATACATTTTATATAGTTTTTATAAAAAATTGGTGGTATAAAAATTGTATAAAAAATACACTTTATAAAATTTTTATAAAAAATATATAAAATGTATTTTATAAAATTTTTATAAAAAATTTATAAATTATTTTCACTTGGGAAAATACAATTATATGCACTTAATGATAAATATATTTACTTTATTTTCAAAGTGTTTTATTAAAATAAAATATATACAACAATTTTATATATGGTTAATTATTAAATTTTCTCATGTTACTTTATTCTACAAATAAATCATTTTCATTAAATTATATCTTCCCAGAAAATAGTTTTTTATTTGTCACATAAATACATAAAAAAAGCAATTTATCATAATATATAATGTTTTTATAAAAATTTTGTAAAATTTTTATAGAACCAAATTTATATAAAAATTTTATAAAGTGATTTTATACAAATTTTATATAAACTTTATAAAATTTTTCCACATGGGATCAAAGTTATTTCAAGGACAAATTTACAAAATTTGTAAAAAGTAAATTTTTGACTATATATTCTGATTCCATGACCACTGATTTAAATATATTAAAATGTGTTCTTACAGAGATACTTTCTCAAGTTTTGAGGGTTGCTGTATCCGAATATTAAATCAGTTTGACCTAATCGGGTTTAGATTACTAGAATTTTTAAGTTCTTATTCGGACTGTAATATACAAAAACACATTGCACTGTGTTTTAACTAAAAACCAATAACACAATATTTGAACATTAATGTTTAAAATTATGTAGTACCATTTAGAAGTATATATGACATTTTTATATCTTTAGTAAAAAATATTAAAAAAAATTTATTGAAAGTAACAAATTTTATAATTTAATGAACAATAATATTCATTATTGCCCTCCAATTTTACTTTATCCCCGGAGGGACTAAAATGTGTTTTTGCTCCCTAAAAAGAGGTCAATAAAGTCAACTTTATTGATTTTCAGAGTGAAAAATAAATTACGTATTATAATACGTTTATTTTATAGAATATTATACAAAAATCTATAAAAAATATATATAATTCTATAGGATAAATTACATATTAAATTTTATAATAATTATTTAAATAAATTTTATAAAATTTTTATAAAAATTTTATAAAATATTTTCACCCAGGGTGTAAGTATAAAAGAGTAATCTTCTGTACCAAGCACTTTTATTTGTTAAATTGTGTGCACATTCATACACTATCAAACATACTCTTAAATGTGTAAATTTACACACATTCTCACACGCACACACACAATTACACATTCTCACACGCACACACACAATTACACATTCACACGCACACACACACACACACACACACACACACACACACATACACACACACACACACACACACACACACCCGTGCCGGGTTTTGCTGGTCCCGCATCGTGGCGCCTCCCCAGGTGGTGGATAGGGGAATGCTTTCCAGATATGGATGGTACCGAAAAAATCAAATATTCGGGGCGAACCAAAACCAGATAGGGGAAGGCACCCCGAAATAAAACCAAGTATGGATAGTGAGCTGAAAACAACACTACCCCAAGCGGGCATGGCAATCCTGTCAAATCCCGCCACTGATTCCGATCGGGTGAAAGCCCCGGTGGTCAGTGCTGGTCCCAAGGATTTTGGGGGGGACCAAACTCACACCGTCAAAATGGTAAATGCTGCGGAGGTTGGTCACTCGGCCTCTGTAGCATCTAATGCTACGTGTGACCTGCCCTCGACTGGGATGTCGAGTGACGCTGACAGAGCTTTTCTCCGTCTGCGTGAGAAGGTAGATACCCTGGTGGAGTTTGTTCTTAATAAGAACAACATCCACAAAGAGCTGAAGAGTATGGCGAGAGCAACCAGCAGAGCTCTCAATGAATACGCGCGGGTGAACAGTGCTGTGTGTTCGACAGCGCCGAAAATTAAAATGGCGGATGCGCGTAGGGATGGAACGTGCCAAACGTCGCCCATCTTCCGCGCTGAAGAGCGTCAAAAGAGGCCGGTGGAAAGGGAAAAGCCCTCACCACCTCAGCAACCCCCGGAGAAAAGGAAGAAGGGGTCGAAGCAGCCCAATAACAAAAATGGGCCAGCAGATGCTTCGCCATCCGTACCTAATACGAGTGGGAACCAGTCAAAAGTCCCTGACTGGGTCACAGTAGTGAAGAAGGGCAAGAAGAAGAAGAAGATGAAGAACAGCCAGCCGAAGCAGCATGAGCAGCAGAAACGTGCCAGCAAACCGGCCAAAGGCACGGCAGAGCCTAAGGCCGGAGTAAGACCCCCACGCCCAGATGCCATCAAGATCAAGGCACCTAGCGGGGGCTCTTCCTACGCTGACATTCTCCGGAAGGTCAAGGCTGCACCGGAGCTAAAGGCACTAGGAGAACGGGTCACGCGGATCAGGCGCACCAGGGCTGGAGAGCTCCTCCTCGAACTGGGGCGACCCGGAACGGAAACGGCGGAGCTGAGGACAGTGGTCTCGTCCACAGTGAGTGGGTCAGCAGAGGTCCAGCTGCTGACTTACAAAGTGTCCATCACCATCAGGGACATGGACGAGTCCACGACAACAACGGAGGTGGCCGCAGCGATTGCGGCAAAGATCGGGCCAAATGTGGTATCCCCGGATAATATTAAAACCAGGGGATCCTACAGTGGCACCCTAGCTGCGACCATCCAGCTTCCGGCAGTAGCAGCCAAAAAACTGCTGCAAGACGGGAAGCTCCGGATCGGATGGGTCAATTGCAGAGTTCGACTGCGAGAGGTATCCTCGCGCTGCTACCGATGCCACGAATCGGGACACATCGCGAGGGAGTGCAAGAGCGCAGTCGACCGGTCAGCTCAATGCTATCGGTGCGGCCAAGAGGGCCACAAAGCAGTGGACTGCGAGGCCAAAGCCAAGACCTCGCATGAGGAAGGAGCACACATCAAAAATGATTAAGGTGCTCCAAATAAACCTCAACCACTGCGCTGTGGCCCAGGACCTGCTGTCCCAGCTGGTCAGAGAGGAGAGAGCGGACGTAGCGATCATCAGCGAGGAGTTCCGGGATCTCGAGAAGTCGAACTGGGTAAGGGATGCCACGGGCAAGGCGGCCATCTGGGTATGTGGAAATATACACATCTCCAGAAAGATGGTCGCCCCCCTTCCCAGCTTCACCTGGGTGGAGGTGGCGGGGGTACGCATGTACAGCTGCTACTTCCCGCCCAGCGATCCCACCGAGGACTTTGCGAGATCTCTGGATGCAGTCGTCACCAGTGCTCGGTCCTCACGGCTACCGGTCGCAATCGGTGGGGACTTTAATGCTTGGGCGACGGACTGGGGCAGCGCCAAGACCAACGCGCGTGGTCGCGCACTTCTCGAGGCGTTCGCTCTACTAGGGCTGGAGATCGCTAACACAGGGACAACCCCGACTTTCACCAAAGCCGGCAAGTCGTCCATAGTCGACCTCACCTTCGTCGATCCAAGATTGATGGGGGGAGGGGGACTCGGCTGGAAAGTTAGCGATCGTTACACGGGTAGTGACCACCAAGCACTCGTGTACCAGCTCCAGCTGACCAGCGGGAGGACAAAGAGAGCAGGAAGAGGAGCAAGAGAGAGATGGGCACCAGCCACGTTTGATCGTGAGACGTTCCTCTGCTCCCTTGAGGGAGAAAAAGTGGAGGGAACCGCCGAAGAAAAAGCACGAGGCCTCACGAATGCCCTAACAGCGGCTTGCGATGCCTCCATGGCCGTGAAGTTTAACCCTCGCGGCCGCCCACCGATAATCTGGTGGAGTGAGGACATCGCAGAAAAGAGACGTGAGTGCCTGCGTGCCAGAAGGCTGCACCAAAGAGCGAGGGGAACACCGCGGTTCCAAGATCGTTCCGCAGAATACGAACAAAAGCGGAGGGATCTCAAGGTGGCCATCAAGACTGCCAAGAGAAGGTGTTGGCGGGAGCTCTGTGAGGAGGTGGACCACGACCCCTGGGGCAGACCGTATAAAACGGTTATGAATAAGATCAACCCCGGGGGAGCTGTTGCACCCACCGACCCAGTTTTTCTGGACGGAGTCGTCCGCCACCTGTTTCCAGAACATCGGAAAAGGGCAGTAGAGACGGGCCTGATGGCCACCATTGGTGCAGCCGAGTCGCCAGACATTAGTGAAGCCGAACTGAGGATGGCCGCTAAGGGTATTTCCGTACGTAAAGCTCCAGGGCCTGACGGAATACCTGGCCTGGCCGTCAAGACAGCGGCGATGAGTGCTCCGGGCTTGTTCCTGGACGCATTCAACGCATGCCTAAGAGAAGGTTGCTTCCCGGCCCAGTGGAAGACGCAGAGGCTGGTACTCCTACCAAAGGGAAACAAACCCCCGGAGGAGCCATCATCTTACCGCCCGCTCTGTCTACTGGATATAGTTGGGAAGCTCCTGGAGCGGGTGATCTGCGCCAGGCTTGCAGAGGCCATCGGTCGGGCCGGAGACCTCTCCGACAACCAGTTCGGCTTCCGAAAGGGTCGATCGACCATGGATGCTGTAGGCAGAGTTGTTGGCATAGCCACAAACGCCATCAATGCTGGTCGGAGTGCAAGGCGGATGTGTGCCATCATCACCTTGGACATCCGGAATGCCTTCAACTCGGCCAGATGGGACGACATCATGCTGTCCCTGCAGCACTTCCAAGTGCCACTCTATCTCAGGGAGGTCACCTCGAGTTACCTGACTGACCGTACTCTGCTCTACGACACCGACGACGGTGTGCACTCCCACAACATCACGGGAGGCGTGCCGCAGGGTTCGGTCATTGGGCCCCTACTCTGGAACGTTGTCTATGACGGCCTGCTTAGGCAGCAACTTCCGGAGGGTGTCTCGATGGTGGCTTTCGCGGACGACGTGGCGCTAGTGGTGGTCGCAAAGAGTGTCGAAGAGATCGAATAT
>CM047427.1:24231142-24238642 GCA_026168455.1 Theocolax elegans | reverse complement strand
ATACATAATGGATATCCTGATGAATTAAAAGTTGTTTTGTTATTAAATTTTTTTGGAAAATTTTTCGTACATTTTTTTGTGTCTTTACTCATGCAAGGTGAACTTATGTTTTGCTCTCCACAGGGTCCATGAATCATAAACTGTTTTACAATATTATACAACCGTGGATAGATATCTTCGTTTGGAATTTCTGCGTTTATGAGTTCATCTACTTTTTCGGGAGTATTAATTTTATAATTTTTATCTAAAAATAATAGCATATGCATGTGAGGAAGTCCACGTTTTTGAAATTCGATAACATAAGTGTAGGCGATACAATTTCCTAAAACACCTTGCCTAATTACCAATTCTTTAAATTCTTTTATTTTTTGATGAAATACCTTAAATACTAAATCTGGTCTATCAATTACAGTTCCATATTTTTTTATAAATGTTCAGTTATTTCTTTCCAGTTTGGATTACATGTCATTGTTATAAATAAGTCAGGTTTTCCGTAACGATTTACTATACTCATTGAGTCAATGTAATTTTGTTTTAGGAATCTTGAACTTCCAACAAAATTTGATGGCAAAATAAATATTTTTCCAATTTTTATATTTTCAGATTCTTTTTTCTTGTGTAAATAATCCATTACGCCTTTATAATAATCGCTTCTTAAAATATCTTGGTTTTTCTTTACAAAATATAATCTTGATTGTTCAACTTTTACAAATGCATCAATTGTAAACTGTTGAGAAACTTTTCCCATATTAAGGTATGGATTAAATTCATTTCTCATAGAAAGTCTGTAATTATAAAATTGCAAACATGAAATATTGTTTTTCTTATATTTGCATTTCATATTAGGCATCCATCCATATTCTCCATTTGGATAAATAAGTGGGTATGTCATTAGATCAGTGTGTTTCCTTATTAAAGGAATACTAATTGGATTGTCATATTTTGAATATATTACTATATCCCGCTCTGAAGTAGGCAGTCCATTTTTTCCTACAAATACCATTGCAACATTATTACAAGTAGCTTCATTATATATATATTTTTATCTAATTTTTCTTCTAATATTCTAATTCTTCTTTTTCTACCTCATACATCATTTTATAAGCTTTAGCATAAGGATTAACATTTCTAATTAAGCTATCTAATTTTCTTAATAATTCTAATTTTGTATCTAAATTATTTTTAAAACTTTTTCTTTCAGCCGCAGATAATTCATTATCTAGAACATACAATTGCCCATATTTTCGAGCTTCATTTTCATTTGGATGTAAAGCGAAAACATTGTGATATATTTGACCACATATTCTAAGAATTTGTGGTCCACTACCAGATAACTTATCAAAATTAGCTCCAAAGCTTGCAAAGCTAACGCATTATTATATAGCCGAATATTTTTGCGAAAATTAATACTATCTTCCGATATTCCTGTAGCTAATTGCTTTAATTCTTCCGGATAGGGAGACATTTTCGGTAAGTCTACGTTTCCTTTGTGACAACAATTAGAAAATTCTTTACCTAGTGTATATTCAAAAACAAAATGTTTAGTATTACAATGTTTACAAGTTTCAGACATATAACCTAAATTGTTTTCAATAATGATTTTTTCATCAAAATCTACATTTGCTATACGACCTATTATTTTGGAATTACTTACTAATTTTACATTTTGTTCATTTTTAATTAAAATACGTTTATTTAATTTTTTATAATTTATACCTTTTTTGGTATTAATTGGTTTATCATATACGTTAAAAAATTTTCCTTCATCAATTTTTAATTTTTTAAGCAATATGATTGGTATTTCCATGTCTTTGTCATTTTTCATACATATGCGTCTTTTTAAATTTTTTTGTAAATGGTTTTATACTAATTTATCGATATCATTTTTTCTACTTTCGTTTAATATTTTTCCATTAAATTTTTCCTTTCATTTTTTTTACATTGATCAGTATTTTCATTATAATAAATATGTTGTTTTTGTAATGCTTCTTTTTCTCGTTAATTTTTTATTTCGTCACTATTTATTTTTTGTCTTTTCATCATGGTTTGCTGTTTTCTCTTTATTTTTTTTTCTTCTATTTTGCCGTCATTACTATTTTTACTTTTTACATAAGCTTCTTTTTTTCGTCATGGTTCTTTTTCTCGTTCATTTTTTATTTCGTCACCATTCATTTTTTGTCTTTTCATCATGGTTTGCTGTTTTCTCTTTATTTTTTTTTCTTCTATTTTGCTGTCGTTGCTATTTTTATTATTTACATAAGCTTCTTTTTTCGTAATGCTTCTTTTTCTCGTTCATTTTTTATTTCGTCACTATTTATTTTTGTCTTTTCATCATGGTTTGCTGTTTTCTCTTTATTTTTTTTCTTCTATTTTGCCGTCATTACTATCTTTGCTCCTCATATAAGCTTCTTTTTTACGCAACGCTTCTTTTTCTCGTTCATTTTTTATATCGATACAGCTCATTGTTTGCCTTTTTATCATAGTTTGCTGTTTTATTTTTAGCTGTTTTATTTCTATATCATTAAATTGTTTATTTTTATTTTTTTGATAAAATGAACTATAAGTTGGTATTTCATAGTCTATTTTCAATGGGGTAATAGAATCAACGGAAATGATTTTATCTTTATTATATAAATTCATTATTGTTTGTTGTTCAGAAATAAATTTTTTTTGAAAATTTTATTCTATTATTTTTATTTCTGCTACATTGAAATATGGATCATGTATCTTTTGATTGGTATTGTTGAAATTTTATAGTTTATATTTTGTAAAATTGGAAACATCGTAATACTACGTGTTTCGTTTATTTTTAGTAAATGTGAACGCATTTGGGAAATATCATAGTTTAAACTGCATGGGCATAAATTAAATACAATAGAGACAGCAAAAGCTATCGCGAAAATATCACAATCATAACTATTGGTTTGAAATTGCACTGTTTCAAAAACAATTTTTAATTGTTGACTATCTGGAAATAATCTATTGATGTATACTTTATGTTCATTTTGCAAATATTTAGCATTTAAACTATCATAAATGTATATCGTTCTATTATTGTAATACATACAAATCCAATGACCTTTTTCATATTTTCCAGAAAATAACAATTGAATGTATTCATTATTTATTTGAACTGAGTTAATATTATATTGTTTTTGAACTAAAAGAGTTGTTTGCATATTGAATGGTGTACATGATTTAAGGATGTTATTAAATTCTAATATGTGTTCATCATTTAACATAGAAGCATCGTCGCTATATGGTTCAATCGTTTTTGCAACTAATTTTTTTACTTCCGTCAAACCCATTATAAAAATGGTTTATTTTACAAAATGATTCACAATTATAAAAATAATATTAATAATTTGTTTCAATTGTTTAATATTCTTTTTTTTTTTTTTTTTATTCTTGATTTTGTGCCCTCTTTTTTCCTGGCACTTCCTACCGTTTATCCCCTGGGGGACTTTAACGGTGTCCACCTACCACCTATGTGTGGGTGCTTTATCCCTCCCTTAAAAACCCCACCATCTCGCATTCGCCCGGGGTTATGCCTGTGGATGAGGGAAACCTGTGAAGCAGGGGAAACCTCACCCGAGATGGCCGGTGTATTCGAAACATTCTTTTTGGGTGTCAAAGTCACATTGCGTAGGCCTTGACACCGAAACCGAATGTTTCACACCTCCCGCTCACGTTGTGAAGTGTGAAAAAACACCTAACACGCCACGAAAGCCAAGCGACCGAGAACGTCACCCATCCACTTGGGTACCGCGCTCAATACTGCTTAACTTCCGTGACCGGCCGAGGTGCAATTGTTTAATAATAATTATAATTTTTTTATTTTTCTAAACGATTATTTTAAATTTTTTATTAATACTTTTTTGTAAAGCTGAAAAAAATAAAATATAAATTATTAGAAAACAGTGTTTATAAGAAAGTAGCTTCAATGTAATGAATGAAATATAGTTAATATAAATTTAATATTTTATAAATACTAATATTATACATACCCAAGTGGAAATAAATTTTCGATGAAAATGCTCCAAAGTATGCTAAAAGTGGGCCAACTTGCGCCAAAAGTGGGCCGATGTTTACCAACATTGAAATATTTGGAACATTTTTCCAGTTTTGGCAAACTTTAGCCCACTTTTGGCCAATTTAGGAACATTTTGTATTGATTATGGAATAAATTTTTCAACCAGTAAAAAATTGTTTTTCACATGCAATTTCTTAAATTAAGGCGTACTTAATTGCGTTGATAATATTTAATATTGCAATAATAATATGTTGTAAATAATATGTTGTAATAATCTTTTCTGTAAATGGGCCAACATTTAAACAATCTGGGCCAACCTTTACACAAAGAGGGCCAAACTTTCCATCTAATGGGGCCAATATTTGCACAAATTCTTTGCTAGTAGTTTGACACTCATAATTCCAATAAATGCAGCGCTGAATAAAAAAAACAAATGGCAGCAGCATTCCAGTGAATACAGCGCTGAATAAAAATAACAAACGGCAGCAGCATTCCAATTAATATTATATCAATAAAATATTATATTCCTAATGGCATTCCATACGATTAAAGTCACAAGGAATATTATAAAAGTATCTAATTTTCATTTTAAATTATTATTGTTTTAAATATAATAAGTCTTTTTGTATTTCAGTATCTTGATTAGTTTATTAAGACTATCGAAATAATCAAAAATGCAGTAGTATTTCTTAATGATTAAGTTAAAAGGTATAGTTTTGACTTTGTCAATTTATTTATAATTAATAATAAAAATTTTTTTGTTACATATATAACATATATAATATCAATAATATGTGACAATATACATATTGGATATAATCTTCTAAATGGCATTTTAAAAACAGTATTATTTATTTGAATATTTTATCTAATGTTTAATTAATTATACATTTAATAATTAATCATATAATTTAATTTTTCTGTTAAAGATGATTTCGATGAATACTTGCTGAATTTATAAATTATATAAACAATAAAAACGATATATTGAAAAAAATATATCTTATGAAATATACAAGTGAATAGAGTACAATTGTAACATAATAATTGTAATTTGAAATTTTTGCAAAAATAAGTTTGTAAAATAAACAATAAAAATTAATTTGATTTATTGTATGCTCCAGTGTTGAAATTTTATTAAATTTAATTATGTAATCAAATGTTATTTTAATTATTGTTATTAAGATAATTTTCTGGTAATATTATCAACATAGTAGTTGATATCTATTTGTTTAAAAAAACTATAAGGCCCAAAAATGTAAGGCCAAAAATTTATAAGACCCAAAAATGTAAGGCCCAAAAATGTAAGGTCCAAATTTATAAGGCCCGAAAATGTAAGGCCCAAAATTTATAAGGCCCAAAAATGTAAGGTCCAAAAAATGTAAGGCCCAAAATTGTAAAGTCCAATTAAAATAAAACTTTGAAACTAAAAAAATGCACTTTTAAAAAACCAGAGAACCGGAGAACCGGAGACCAAAAGTCGATCCACTTTAATATACTATAAGATATTAGTATTCACTAGCATTTTATAACCTATATTTTGGAATATGAATCGCGTTTTTATATTAAAATAAACAAAAAAACTGTAAATAAAAATATAAATAGATTGGAAAATTATCGTTCGTTGGAGCTATGAAGAAGGTGATTTTGCAAGGCGATATTACCATTCCAAACAGATGAAACGAAATAATCGACGTAGCGCGCGTTCAGTACCCTACGGGCGGGGTTTCGCACCAAAGCGCGAGCGTGATCCCCTCCCGTAGACTTCCAAACGAGAAACTTGATTTTTGTCTAAAGCAGAAGAGTTTTGTTAACATTTATAATGATTCTCCAAGATTTTCTTCAAGCCTTTTCGCAATTACTAATAAATGTATTCACTAGTATTTTATAATCTATATTTTATGATATAAATCGCGTTTTTATATTAAAATAAACAAACGAACTGTAAATAAAAATATAAATAGAGTAGAAAATAATCGTTCGTTGGAGCTATGGAGAAGGTGATTTAGCAAGGCGGTTTTACCACTCCAAACCGATGAAACGAAATAGTCGACGCAGCGCGCGTTCAGTACCCTACGGGCGGGGATTCGCATCATTAGCGCGAGCCTGATCCCCTCCCGTAGACTTCCAAACGGGAATATTGATTTTTGTCTAAAGCAGAAGAGTTTTGTTAACATTTATAATGATTCTCCAAGATTTTCTTCAAGCCTTTTCGCAATTACTAATAAATGTATTCACTAGTATTTTATAATCTATATTTTATGATATAAATCGCGTTTTTATTTTAAATAAACAAAAAAATGTAAATAGAAATATAAATAGAGTAGAAAATAATCGTTCGCTGGAGCTATGGAGAAGGTGATTTAGCATGGAGATTTTACCACTCCAAACAGATGAAACGAAATAATCGACGCAGCGCGTGTTCAGTACCCTACGGGCGGGGATTCGCAAGATAGCGCGAGCATGATCCCCTCCCGTAGACTTCCAAACGAGAAACTTGATTTTTGTCTAGAGCAGAAGAGTTTTGTTAAAATTTATAATGATTCTTCAAGATTTTACTCAAGTTTTTTCGCAATTACTATTAAAGGGAGGTCGTACAAAACTGATTGATGGGTTAACAGATTTGACAGATTTGACAATTTGAGGTTATAAAAAAATAATTATAGAATCATATAATATGTAGTAATATACATAACAATAGGTAAGGCACACCGCATGTGTGTCTAATAGCTGACCGATCGATTCGACAGATCGAGGCCTATAAGAATATTACACAGCGCCACCATTAGGCAAAATAAAAAACTTATATGTTTCGCAGATAACCTGCAAAACTGTTTATTATTTGCAAACTAATTTTAACTGTTTTACATAATTTTTTGTACAAAATCTTACCAGAGCGCCATTCTATACTTTATTACGATTGTTCTGGTAAAATTTTGTATCATGACATAGCGTAGAAGCAAAAATTAGTGAAGAACCGTAATTAAACTGCATCTCATACAATAGTCAGATAAATTACGGTAAATAATAATAATACGAAATTTTTCGACTAAATTAAAACCAGAGCGCTATTCTCCTGACCAAATTAATGATGTGTGCCAAATTTGGAGTAATTTGATCCATTAGAAGAGGAGAATAGTGCAGAATACAAATTTCCATTTACGCACTAAAACAGTGACATATTTGATTGACAGTTTTCTCTGTTACGACCTCCCCTTAAATGTATTCACTAGTATTTTATAATCTATATTTTATGATATAAATCGCGTTTTTATATTAAAATAAACAAAAAAATGTAAATAGAAATATAAATAAAGTAGAAAATAATCGTTCGCTGGAGCTATGGAGAAGGTGATTTAGCAAGGCTATTTTACCACTCCAAACAGATGAAACGAAATAATCGACGCAGCGCGCGTTCAGTACCCTATGGGCGGGGATTCGCACCAAAGCGCGAGCGTGATCCCCTC